>NIXA01000082.1:0-40455 GCA_002242795.1 Byssochlamys sp. BYSS01
TCAAGAGTATGGTGTCCTCTTGTAGTATTCAGTTTCCTTAAGGCTAGCAGCTTATAGAGAAGCTGCTCTCCTTCAATATATTCTTCCTTTAAATCCTGGCTTGGGACTACTACAAATCTTCCTTTCTAATATTCTTATTAGACAATCACTCCTACAATCCTAGAGGGCAGTTCCCTTTAATTAGAACTAAGAATCCAAACTCCCTTTTATACATTAATTAGCATTCCTAGAAAGGCTATAATACCTTCTCACTTTTCTTATTTTTCTTATCCTCTTATATTGTATTTGATATTACTCTGTAGGAAGAGAAGTACTAGTGAGATTAAGTTATTTTATATTATTTAAAGGATGGACTGATTAAGTAGTCTATAAGTTCCTTATTTTCTTCTTATTCTAACTTATATTGTGAAAATTCTATTTCCTGTACTCAGGGTATGGGAAAGTTTATTTTACCCTATATTGAGTTGTACAAAAACTTGATATGAAGTGATAATATCTAGTTTAAGTAGAACACTATAAAGCCCAATATTACTAGTTTATATAGAGAAAGATTTAGTTGAGGGGGGCTTAGCTAACCAGCTATCTATCTCTCCCCAACTAGTTTAGTAAGAAGTTAATCCTTAAATCATGATGTTACTGCTAACTATTATAATGCCTTTATTAGAAGCTATTAGGGCTCCTATTTTCTAAAGCTATAACTTCATCAGATTCTAATAGGTGATGAATATGCTATTTAGGCAGTATCCTATAACAGATAGTAAGATAAAGGTGAAAACCTTATATGACTATTACTTTAAATAAGTAAAGGCCTAGATAGAGATCCTTTCTAAATATAAATAAGATAATTATAATAGGGTTTGTGCTGAGCTGCTTAAAGAATATAAGGATCAGAATGTAGTATAGATAAAGATGAATATATACTAGCTCTAATCCTTTATCTAAGCAAAAAGAGATGAGAATTTAGATATTTATAAATATTTGAGGGAATATGCTTTTGTGTTAAGTTACCTACAGAGGCAGAGGGAACTGATAGATTATCTATATTCTCACCTTTTTCTGCAGGATCTTCCTGGTTCTATTTAGAAGGAAGTGGTGAAGAATGCTAGCATTAAGCCTAAAAGACATAACATAATAAAGTTCAGGCTGATTGAATAAGCTGTAAAAAGTTATCTTAAAGTATAGGAGTCTGTTGAGACATTAAGGTTAGTTAAGAAGAAGGAGGAGGTGAAGCCTATCTTTAAGAATGAAAAGACTAGCTTAGTTCTGATCTTACCTAATAATTTATTACTACTTCAGAATACCCCAGATATAGCAAAAAAGCAGATACCTAAATAGCAATAAAAATCAGAAAATAAGGATATGAAAGAGTTGGTGGAGAAGATGTCAAAAATAGAGCTAAATCTTATGGAAGTTAAGAATCAGATAGACTTTAGAAATAGGGGTTTGATTGAGATATTATAAACTTAACCTCAGCCATCATAAAGATCTAGATAGGTGGAGCTGGTGCTAGATTAATATTAGTTTTGCCTAAAGTCTGGACACACAAATCTGAAGGGGGCATGCCCTCATTTCTAAGCCTTAATAGCTTAGGGGATGTATTATATTAATGTCTCTAACTAAAAGGTTTATTATGGGCTGATAGGTGGAGGTGGTGATATTATGTGATTCCAAACAGCTAAAAAGTTAATAAGGGAGGCTGTAGAGACCTAGACTTAAGAAAAGAAGATGAGCTCTATAAGGTTTGTAGTGGAATCTGACTCTAAAGAAGAATATGAGAATGATTTTATTAAATATGATATTGGAGCAGTAGTGAATGAGAAGAGAAAGGCTAGTAAGGATGTTATAACTACTACTAAAAAATAAGCTCTTAAAAGAGTAGTAGAGATTGAAGATAAGTACCCTAACTTAAAGACTTTAAGGCCTGATAAGTATATAGAAGAAGATGAAGGGCCAGTTAAGAAAGAGGATAAGCTAATATAGAAGCCTACATCTGCTGTAAAGCTATTATAGAAGAGAAAAGGGATTAAGCTGACTAATAAGCTAAAGAATTTAGTTAAAGCTAAGCCTGTGATTAACTAAGTTCTGAATATGAAGATTAATATTATAGTTAGGGAGCTTTTAGGACTCTTAGAAGCTCTATATAAATAATTCTTCTTATCAGTTAGACCCCCTTTGATGATAGTTACTGATATAGAGGTAGAGGTTAGATAAAAGATGAAAGATGCAGCTGTAGTAAATCTAGATCTATATGCTATCCATCATTCAGAAGTTGAGGATATATGAGAACTACCTCAGGAGCAAGTCCTATATGTGATAAGAACCCTTTTTGCTTAAATCTATTTTGGTACTGATTTAGAACCAATAAGAGGTCTTCTTAATAGAGGGTCAGAGATAAACATTATACAATACTCCCTTATTAAGAAGCATGATTGGGTTATAACCCTATATGTAAAGGGAGTAATGAGGAGTATAAATAGGATAATAACCCCATTTTTAGGTATATGTGAATGAGTCTTAGTAAGGATTGAAAGCTTTAAATATTGTGTCCCATTCTTTATTGTTGATTTATTAGGCTCTAATATGGTGGTGTTGGGGTGTCTATTTAAATAGATGGTAAGGATTACTTATTAGAATATAAAAGATGGATTAGTTATAATAACACTATATTTAATTGACTAGATTTATATTATAAAAATGAAGGTTTTCTCTCCTAGACACAAATAGGAGCAGATAAGAGAGGATTATTTTAAAGAAGTAGTTGATTAAGATTTAAAGGAGTTAAACTAGTTGCTAAGCAATAGTAGAGCCTATTATTTAATAGATAAAGGGGTGTTACACCCTGGGCTTCCATTGACCTGTATGCTGTTAGACTTGGTATTTGGTTGACTCTCACCTGCAAACTCTGAGCCCTCTTGGCTCTGCATGACTGTCCTATTATATGCACCACACACTATCCTGGTGTCCCTATGGTTGACAATCCTTTCTTGCACTCAAAGCAGTACAGTTGGAAGAATAAGGCCAACTAGTTAGGTTAGAACTAGTTATTATAGAAGTTCTAATAAATTGAATATAATCTCAAGTTATACTTCAAGTAACATTTTGGTAATAAGCATGAAGAACTAAAACTAAATATATAGCAGAAATAAGTGTCCTTATATACTCTTCTATCTTGTTAGGTGTAGTCTCATCTTACTTCCCCTTAGTGGTCCCTTCTAGGACTACTGCTTCTAGTCCTAACTGAGACTATTCTAGTGGTCCCTCCTAGGACTATCCAGTTCTTAATATTTGGGACCTTTTAGTCACATGACTTATAGTTGTACTTTCTTACATATGTCATTCTTATCTATCTGATAGGTCCTTATTGCTCCTTCCCCTATTAGGTTTGTAACATCACTCTCCTCTTTCACAGGTTGGCATCCTTAATAATATATAAGGTGCATCTCCCTTTTCTCTTATATTTTATGTTATGGTATGTTCATCTATTCTTTATTATGTCTGTACATTATTATTCTTAGACATCTTTAGGGTTCAGGAATTGTAATAAACATTATAAGTGGGTTCATCTGGCTAACTTAATCAATTAATATAGTAGTTCTATCAATTTTCCTTATAAGAATTGTTTCTGTTCATCTTCTTTGTGTGTTATGATGGAGTCACAGAGTCAAAAATGCTCTAGATATATTCATAAAAATTATACTTGCAATAAGTGAGTGTTTAATATAGTCAAATAGGATCATTTCTAAAAAGAGGAGGCTTAAGTAGCCTCTTAGTTAGTTATTAGGGATTGTGATCTGTAGTTATTACAAATACAGATTAATCAGGTATAGGATGAATTATATATATTGCATAAGGTTCTTACTAAAAAGTTGGGTGAACATTCCTAACTGCAGAAATTGCAAAATTAGTTTAAGGAATAGGGTCTGCAGATGCTGCATTATAATATAGAGATTATGGATGCCAGTGACTCATTCTTTAGGGATGTATTTATAGTATTAGATTATTTGATTACAGCTACTTAAGAGACTCCATTTTTAAGTTAGATAGTGATGCTGTCCTTCTAGATTGATTTTAAGTGGCTTGCTGATGGAAGTCCTGAAGCTGGCATTAGTAGTTCATCAAATAGTTAATAAGTTTTTAGGTATTTTCTAATGTAGAATATCCTTCTCATTTCACTAAATAGTATGGTTTTCCTCTAACTCTCCTAATGTCTAGTATTTTCTCCACTTCATACTTATTATCTATTTCTTTGATTTTAATGTCTTCATCTATCTGAACATATTCAGGCACTGGTTCTAATAATAAGATATGGAATATTAGGTATATCTGATTTATGCTGTCTAATAATTTGAGTTCATAGTTTACTAGTCCAATTTGTTATTTGATTTTAAATGGTCCTAACTTCTGATAGTCCAATTTCTTGCTTGATTATTTTGTTTTAATGTTTCTTATAATAAGGAATGCTTTTCCTCCCTTTTTTAATTATAGTGCATCCTTATGCCACAAATCATAGTATTATAACATATAAAGATTTATAAAGTCTAAATCATTTAAAAGTTGGTGATGTAACTGAGTAATATGCTATAGTATAATTAATGCTTATTTAGCTAATATGTTAATAAGTCTAGGCTTGCCAACTAGCTGTAGGTTATAGTCATAATTTATAAAAAATGATATTTCTCCTATACTTGAATGCATGGCATTATTAAATGCAAATTAAGCAAGTAGAAGATATGACTTCCAATCATTTTATTAATAGTTTATATAATGCCTTAGGTAATGCTCAATAGTCTGGTTTGTTCATTCAGTCTATCCATTCACTTATGGATGATATACTGTAGTTAGATAATGGTTGATTCTTATAAGGTTGGTCAGCATGTTCCAAAATTTTGATATAAATAGCTTATCTCTATCTAAAATAATATGTTCTGGCACTCCATGATGCAAAATAATATATTTAAGGAATAGATATGCTATTTCTGCTACATTAATGTATTCTGTTATTGGTATAAGGTGGGTGTACTTAGTTAACTTATTGATTGCCACCATAATCATATCATTCTCTTGCAAAATAGGGAGCTTTATAATGAAGTCTATTATGATTTATTATTATAGTTTTGTTAGTGTCTCTAGATGTTGTAATAGCTCATATGGCTTATATCTTGCTGGCTTGTCTTAAAGGCAAATATCATAATTTACAATATATTACTATACTTTTTATTGCATATTTAGAAAATAGTAGTTCCTGGTAATCTGCTCTGCTGTCTTTTCTGTTCTAAAATATTCTCTTATAGGGTTGTCATGATGTGCTTAAATTATATTAGTACATAAGCTTTCTGGTATATAGAGTAGTCTGTGAAAGTAGATAAGTCTATTATTATTAATAACATAGTTTAGTATACTAGATTGTTGAATTATTCCTTATAGCAGATTGGTCTATATTGTAGTTCAAATTGCATCAATAATTGGGTCTTTGCTGATTGTTGCAAACATATAATGGTTGTATATGAGGTTGCCTTCCTTATTAGTAGTTAATAATACTAGTGATGGTGGGTTTCTATATATCTTATAGTCTGGCCTTCTATTAAGTGTATCTGCTTACTTATTCTTGGTGCCTTTGCAGTACTGGATCTTGAAGTTATATTATGATAGTGTTTCTGCCCATCTAGCTTGTCATCTTGTGAGCTCTTTTATTGTTGTAAAGTATGTCAGATTCTTATGGTCTATTTTCATAATTATTAAGTGTTTTACTCTGTTTAGGTAGACTCTCCATATCTTAAATGCTGTTATGATTGTGAGTAACTCTTTATTATGGATATCATAGTTCAACTCTGTGGATGTCATCTTTCTGAAGTAGAATGCAATGGGTTGCAGCTTTCTATTTTCTCCTATTTAGGTGAGTCTCATCCCCACTGCATAATCTGATATGTTGGTTTCTATGATGTGCTCTTTTTCTAGGTCTTATAGCCTTAAGATTAGTGCTTTTATGATTATCTTCTTTATGTGTTCAAATATATATTATTATTCTGGTCCCTATTAGAACTCCTAATTCCCTTTTAATAACTTTATAATGTTGATCATCCTTACTAAATATCAGTTAATGTATCCTTAGTAGTAGTTCACAAATCCTATAAATGATTATACTTTTTTGATGTTCTTCAGTACTGGCTATTCTAAGATTACTTATATCTTTACTGGTGTTACGAACCTAACAGGACAAGAGACAACGTCAGCCTACAAAGGAGCCATGCTAATGCAAGTTGAGCAGTATGAGAAAACAGACAAGGTCATGTGACCCAGACAGGCTTGGCACTGGTATAGGCTTGGCACTAGTATGATCATACCAACAGTAGATTATACCAATAGTAGAGACATACTTGCATACTGTCAATCAGTATCATACCCATACTAGGGGATGGGGTATATAAGGACACTCATTTCTGCCCATGTATTTAGTTTTAGTTCTTCATGCTTATTCTACTAATGTTACTTGAAGTATAACTTGGGACTATATTCAATTCATTAGAACTTCTATAACAACTAGTTCTCACCCAATTAGTTGGCCTTGCTCTTCCAACTGTACTACTTTGAGTGTGAGAAAGGATTGTCAATCATAGGGACATTAGAATAGTGTGTGGTACATATGACAGGACAGTCATGCATAGCCAAGAGGGCTTAGAGACTGCTAGTGAGAGTCAACCAAATACTAAGTCTAACAGCATACAGGTTATAGGAGGCCTAGGGCATAACACAATAAGCATTATCAACATAAGTTGAATTTCAGTTGACTATTGTATCAAGCATTATTAACAATATAATTTAATTGCTCAACCTGTTAACAAACCATATCAATACAAGGAGGAAGTCAAGTTGGGGGAAGCCACATCTAACAACAGACACCATCCATCTTTGCTAAAGAATTGATGGGGATGATCAGCCAGTTACAGGATCACATTAGGGTTCTAGAGGAACAAGCTGACTCTGCTAAAGCACAAGTAAGTGTGAAGGCAGTAAAGATTTGCCTACTAGAACCATTCAATAGGATCTGAACTAAGCTTTAAGGATTCCTTACTTGACTGAACCAGTACCTACATATTAAATAAAAGCACATTACTACTGATGCCAACAAGGTGTTATTCACCTCAACTTACCTCACAGGAGTGGCATTCAATTGGTTTGAGCCTGTGGTAAGGGAATATACAGCATTTGAAGATGAAGGGCAGAGTGATAGTACAAAAAAGATCTTTGTAAGCTATAATGAGTTCAAGAAGCAACTCAAATAAATATTTGGAGACTTAGATGAGGTCCAAAATATAGAAAGGGAACTCAACCAGCTAAGACAGACAGGATCTATGGCTAGCATAGTATCCCATTTCCTATAGATCATCACACACCTTAATAATGTTGAAGATGCCTACCTTCATGACTTTGAGAAGAAGCTGAAGCCTGAGGTACAAGAGAAATTATTATAGTAAGATCAACCAGAGAAGTTGCAAGACTATATTACAATAATAGTAAAGATCAACAACTGACTGTACAATTTCTGCAGAAGAACAAACAGGTGGACAAGTGCACCACTATGATGAAGTAACAAGTATTAACCAAATAATAAGAGGTTGGTACAACCATAAAGTACAGGATACCAAGACCCATAGGGGCTGAAACTAATAGACCTAGATGCAACACATGAACAGAAGGGACTGAGATGCCTGATAAAAGAGATTAAATGCTTTAATTGCTGAAAGAAAGGGCACATGATGAGTGTATACCCATAAAGAAGCAACAGGTGACAGCTGTAAGCAACCAGAGAAGAATTGTCAGAGTATTATTACATGACAGAAGAAGGACTACTGATGCCAGTATACACCAAGTATAGATATGAGAGCAGCAAAATCATATTGAACTCAATAGATAGTCATATAATGCCCACATAGCAGGATGCTAGTAAGGATGATGATGAATAAGACACCCAAGCACAGATGCAAGATGAAGAAATAAAGAGACTCATTATAGAAGCTAATGAAATGATAGCTAGCTGGAAGAGTATCAGCAACAGCAATAAAGAATTTCTAGAAGTCTAATGAGATAGGAATGTATAATAGGATGAGACCTAGGCAAAGGTAATAGATAAGCTAGAGAAACTGAAGGAAAAGGCCTGAAAGTCTGAAAATGAGATATAAATGCCTAGAACATACCCTAAAGAAAAAGAGAGATGAAATCCTGATAATGACATCAGAATAGCAACCTGAGACATGTGTCCTTACAACTAAAGGGGGTGCATATATATGTGCTACTGACAACATCTAGATCATAGCAAAATGCACTAGACTGCATGCTATAAGGATGATTACTTGATACACCTCAATGAGAAAGAGGGGAGCAATTATTTGCTAAGAAAGAAGTGCTATAAACATTTACCTAATTGGGGAATCATGCTAGCTGCAATAAAGTGAGGATTACATTTTAAGCTGAAGACAAGAGTGGCAGGACAACAGGCCTAAGTGATGATTGACTCAGGCATTATAGGAAACTTTATGAATCCAACCTTTCAGAAATGACTGAACCTTAATGGAATAAGAAAGGCATGACTGCAAATATTATAAGGCCTCAATGAAGAAATGCTCCATTAGCTTAAATTTGAAACTAGACTACTCACAGTAGTGATCTATGACCATATCAAACAACTTAATTTTGATATTGCTGGACTTGGAGGATATGAGGTAGTTTTGGGGATACCTTGGCTCAGAAGACATAACCTAGAGATTAACTAGAAGACAAATAAGATTTAGTTTATGAAATGCAACTATACAAGAAGAGACTTAGCCAAATAGGGGGCAAGTACTCAAGACCAACTAGTGAACAGACATTAAGTTGAAGAGCCTAGAGCAAGCTATAGTATACTGGCTATAATACTAAAAATAGATGCAACCCTTTCAACAAAGTAACAAGTTGATTGAGGATACTACTACTAAGAAAGAGACTTACCTCCAGAACATCAACCTCTAACTGGACAAGAAATAGTTGAAGACATTAAGGAATAATGCCAAATTCATAAAGAAAAACAGATGTGTGCTGTAATGAGTGAGTTGCTAGTATTATCAGAATATTGTGAACTATTTAAAGAGCTGTTTAAACAACCAATAGAGTACCAACTGCCAGAATATGGCAAGCATAACCATAAGATACCCCTTAAGGAAGGGAAGAGACCAACATACAACTAGATTTACAGAATGACAGAAAGAGAACTGAAGATATTGAAGGAATACATCAGTACTGAACTAGCAAAAGGCATAATCTAACTATTAAAGTCATTTGCTGGACACAGAGTGCTATGGGTACTAAAGAAAGATGGCATAGAATGATCATGCATTAATTACAGATCAACCAACACAATAACTATTAAGGACAAGTACCCACTACCACTAATTGCTGAGATCTAAGATAAAGTAAAAGGATCATAATAATTTATAAAGCTTGATGTATGAGACACCTACAACCAGATTTGCATCATAAAAGGCAAAGAATGGAAGACAGCATTCAGAACATAATATGGACATTATGAATATATAGTTATGCTATTCAGACTCACTAATATACCAGCAACATTCTAGAGGTTTATAAATGAGAAAATACTCAAAAAAGTTAATGATATGTTTGTTATTACATACCTTAATGACATCCTCATCTTCTTAGACACCTTAAAAGAGCATGTACAGCATGTACTAAGAGTCCTAAAAGTGATATAGGAAGTGAAGCTAAGACTTAAATTAATAAAATGCCAGTTCCACATCCAAGACACTAAGTTTCTTAGACACAGGATCACTTTAGAAGGCATATACATAGATCCAGTTAAGGTACAAGCAATCTTAGAATAGCCAGTACCAACAACTATCAAGGAAGTGCAATCATTTATAGGATTTGTGAACTACTATCAAGGATACATCAACCAATATTCATCATAAATGATTGATATCATCAAGCTATTGAAAGGAAACTAAGAGTTCAAATAGGGACCTGAACAGCAATACACATTTGAACATATAAAAAGGGTGGTTATAGAAGCACCCATTCTAAGGCTAGAAGACCCAAAGAAAGAATATACTATAGAGACTGATGCATTAGACTATGCCATAGGAATGAGACTCATGCAGATGGGAGAGAATAGAAAGCCACAACCTATTGCATTCTACTCAAGGAAAATGACACCTGCAGAATTGAACTATAATATTTATAATAAAGAACTACTCACAATTGTGACAGCATTTAAGATATGGAGAGTATACTTGAATAAAGCAAAACATCCAATAATTGTAAAGACCAATCACAAGAACTTGACATACTTTACAATAATGAAAGAGCTTACAAGACAACAAGCTAGATGGGCAGAAACATTATTGCAGTATAACTTCAAGATTCAACACTGCAAGAGAACCAAAAATAGTCAGGCAGACATGCTTAGCTGACAACCTAATTATAAGACATATAGGAATCCACTATTATCAGCATTATTAACTACTAATAATGAAAACAACCTAGTGTACAACTACTGAACACTAGCAGCAATTAGTAAAGATCTAATTATTAATGTAATTTGCATAGCAATGTAGACTGACCTGTTATAAGGAATGATTTAATAATCAATAGCACCAAATTATGTTATTAATAATGATGGACTTATCTACTTCTACAGACTACTCTATATGCTGGAAATGCTATGAACAGATGTGATACAAGCCCACCACAACAACCTGATAAGAGGACATTTCAGAACAGAGAAAACTATAGAACAAATTGCCTAAAACTACTATTTCCTGAACATATGATGAAAGGTATAGCAGTATATTGCTAATTGTGATATATACCTATAAGACAAGCCAATGAGACACAAACTATATGGGATGTTACAGCACCCAGAGACACCAATAAAACTATAGTAATGGATTATAATTAACTTTATTACCAAATTGCCAGTTTCACAAGGAAATGACATGATTATGGTTGCCATAGACAAACTAACCAAATATATCCACCTTATGCCAATAATGGAATGCATCAACATAGCAGATATAGCATACCTATTCCTAAAACATATTATTTTGCACTATAGAGTGCTAGAACATATCATTTTAGACAAAGACAAGCTATTTACATTAAAGTTTTGGACCACACTTACAAACCTTATAGGAATCAATCACTACCTAACTATAGCATACCACCTGCAAGCAAATGGACAAACTAAGCAAACAAACCAGACTATTGAGCATTACCTAAGGTATTATGTGAATTATCAGCAGGATGATTAGAAGTTGTATCTCCTACTTATCCAGTTTGCATATAACAATGCCATGCATTCCAGCACAGGAGAAATGCCATTTTTTATAAACTATAACTACAATCTGTAGTTAGTTGGTGAGCCTAGACTTGTTAACACCCCTGCTGAATAGGCATTAACTATGCTTCAGCACATTACTCAGTTACATCACCAACTCTCAAATGATTTGGACTTTGTAAACCTTCACATGTCACAATACTATGATTTGTAGCACAAGGACACACCACAATTAAAAGAGGGGGGAAAAGCCTTCCTCATTGCACAAAATATCAAAACAAAACAACCAAGCAAGAAATTGGAACATCAGAAACTAGGACCATTCAAAATCAGATAACAAGTCAGACCAGTGAACTACAAACTCAAATTGCCAGACAGCATGAACCAGATACACCTGATATTTTATATCTCATTGTTGGAACCAGTGCCTGAACACATCCAGATGGATGAGGACATCAAAATCAAAGAAGCAGATGAAGAATATGAAGTTGAAAGGATACTAGGCATCAAGAAAGTCAGAGGGAAACCATACTATTTGGTGAAATGGGAAGGATACCCTACATCAGAAAATACCTGGGAACCTATCAACCATTTGACAAACTGCCAGCACCAGCTTTGGGACTTCCATCAACAAACTGATCAAAGTCTGCCTAGAAAGCCAACAAATTAGGAGAAGGTGCCAGAATCTCTACAGATGTAGCAAGTTGCTTGGACTTCTCTTGCTCTACCAACAAGCAGTCAAACCCTGCCAATTCCACTTCATCAGGGGGATCCTCTTTGTCCAACACTGTAAGCAGATTGGAATCATGTTCACTCATTTTGGAATGTCATTGCTCAAGATACTGGTGTACCTTGAACAAACAAGTGACCTTTACTGATAGTTGTGCCTGCTCCTCCAGAGCACCTGCCAGGTCCTGCCACACCTGTTCACATTTGTGCTTGACCTTCTTCCACTCATTCTCACTATAAAACTTGTGCACACATTTTTGACCACTTTTGGTGCATGCTGCACAATTCCTGTTTTTTGAATCCATAATGCAATGAAGGTTGTTCTGCAGACAAAAGGAACAGGCAACCTCACATACTATACCATTTTGCAATATCTTGTTATACTGTTGAAGTCAATTAGTCATGCACTTAGATGACATGATGCAACATTTTTGGAAGGAAGTTTTGTCCAACACAGAACATGGGGAACACTCACTATTTATTGTTGAGGGCAACAATCCTGAAAAGGGGGGAATGATGTTACAAACCTAACAGGACAAGAGACAATGTCAGCCTATGAAGGAGCCATGCTAATGCAAGTTGAGTAGTATGAGAAAACAGATAAGGTCATATGACCCAGACAGGCTTGACACTGGTATAGGCTTGGCACTAGTATGATCATACCAATGGTAGGTCATACCAATGGTAGAGACATACTCACATATTGTCAATCAGTATCATACCCATACTAGGGGATGGGGTATATAAGGACACTCATTTCTGCCTATGTATTTAGTTTTAGTTCTTTGTGCTTATTCTACCAATGTTACTTGAAGTATAACTTGGGACTATATTCAATTTATTAGAACTTCTATAACAACTAGTTCTCACCTAACTAGTTAGCCTTACTCTTCTGACTATACTGCTTCAAGTGTGAGAAAGGATTATTGATCATAAGGACATCAGGACAGTGTATGGTGCATACAACAGGACAGCCATGCATAGCCAAGAGGGCTTAGAGACTGCTGGTGAGAGTCAACTGAATACCAAGTCTAACAGCATACAGGTCATAGGAGGCCCAGGGCATAACAACTGGGTCCATATAGATGTCTTCTAAAGTGATCTGATGTCTGAGAAACTTAGTGTTTTAGACATAGAACTAATATTTTATCCACTTCAGCTTTAGCTTTGTATCTTATATTACCTTTAATACTTATAGCACATGCTTCACATATTCTTTTAAGATGTTGGAAAAGATAAGGATGTTGTTGAGGTATACAATAATAAATGTATCATTGACCTTTTTAAGTATCTTCTCATCCATAAATCTTTGGAATGTTACTGGCACATTAGTGAGTCTAAATAGCATAATAGTGTACTTATAGTGTCCATACTGCATTCTAAATGCAGTTTTCCATTCTTTACCTTTTGTAATGTGAATCTGGTTGTAAGTGTCTTGCATATTAAGCTTTATAAACTATTATGATCCCTTCACTCTGTCTTAGATCTTAGTAATTAATGATAATGGATACTTATCTTTAATGATTATTATGTTGGTTGGTCTATAGTTGATGTATGGTCTTTCTATACTGTCTTTCTTTAATACCCATAGTACTCCATGTCTAGTGGGTGACTTTAATAGTTAAATTATGCCCTTCATCAATTCTGTCTAAATGTACTCTTTTAATATCTTTAATTCTCTCTTAGTCATCCTATAGATCTAATTACATATTAGTCTCTTCCCTTCTTCCAAGGATATCCTATGGTTATGTTTGCCATATTCTAATAACCAATATTCTTTTGGTTGTTCAAATAGTCCTTAAAACAGTTTGTAATAGTCCAGCAATATTGTTTCTTTGCTTATTATAGTGTATATTTGCTTCTTATTATAGTGCTGACATCTTTCTCTGATATCTTAAATTATTTCTTGTCTAGTTAAAAGTTGGTATTCTAGAGGTAAATCTCTCTCTCTATAATATCCTTAATCAACTTGTCTTTTTATTGAAAGGGTTGTGTCTGTCTTTAGCATTATGGCTAGTATAATGCAGTCTGTCTTAGGCTCTTTAACTTAGTATCTGTTTACTGATTGATCTTGAGTACTTATCCCCTATCTGGCTAAGTCTCTTTTAGTACAGTTACATACAAACTAAATCTTATTTGTCTTTTAGTCAATTGCTGGGTTATGTCTCCTAAGCTAAGGTATTCCTAAGACTATCTCATATCCTCTGAATTCAGCAATATCAAAATTAAGTTGTTTGATATGGTCACAAATCATAATTGTAAGTAGTCTAGTTTTAAATTCAAGCTAGTGAAGCATTTCTCCATTAAGGCCTTATAGTGTCTGTAGTTGCACCTTTCTTATTCTATTAAAGTTCAATTATTTTTGGAAGATTGGGTCCATAAAGTTTCCTATAGTGCCTGAGTTGATCATTACTTAGGCTTGTTGTTCTGCCACTCTTGCCTTTAGCTTAAAATGTAGTCCTCACTTGGTCATAGCTAGTATAGTTCCCTAATTAGGTGAATATTTATAATGCTTCTTTCTCAGCAAATAATTGCTCCCCTCTTTTTCACTAAGGTGTATCAAGCAATTATCCTCATAGCATGCAGTCTAATGCATCTTATCATAATCTGGATGTTATTAGTAGTACACATATGTGTATCCCCTTTAGTTGTAAGGGTACATGTCTTAGGTTGCTATTCTGATATTATTGTCAGGATTTTATTTCTCTTTTTCTTCAGGGTATGTTTTAGGCATTTATGTTTCTCTCTTAGACTCTCTAGTCTCTTTTTTTAGTTTCTCTAGCTTATTCATTACCTCTATCTAGGTCTTATCCTATTGTATGTCCTTATCCTACTAGACTTCTGGAAATTTATTGTTGCTGCTGCTGTTACTGATGTTCTTCCAGCTGTTATGCCCTGGGCCTCCTATGACCTGTACACTGTTAGACTTGGTATTTGGTTGACTCTCACCAGCAGTCTCTAAGCCCTCTTGGCTATGTATAGCTGTCCTGTCATATACACCATCCTGACATCCCTATGGTTGACAATCCTTTCTCACACTCAAAGCAGTATAGTCAGAAGAGTAAGGCCAACTAGTTAGATGAGAACTAGTTGTTATAGAAGTTCTAATGAATCAAATATAGTCCCAAGTTATACTTCAAGTAACATTAGTAGAATAAGCACAAAGAACTAAAACTAAATACATAGGTAGAAATGAGTGTCCTTATATATCCAACCTTCCTTGTGGGTGTATACTCTGGTGTAGTTGCAGGGTAAGCTTAGAGTATACTTTAGTGATTATCTGGCTACTAGTAGTTGACCATGAGTATATTATTCCTGATCATGTGGTATCACATGACTTCCTAATATCATTTTCTATGGGTTGCACTTCTTGTTGTGCTTGGTCCCCATTTTATTGGTTCAGCATTCTTTATCTGTTAGGTTTGTAACATCACTCCCCCTTCCTACAGGTTGTCATCCCCAACAATATAAATAGGCTCTCCCCTCACCTATCATCCCAGTAAGGTAGGTCCTATTAAAAGATTGGTGGTGGACATATTGTCCTTACTGATAAATTCATCAGGTGTTTCAAAACAGAAATCTAATATTCATAAAAATCAATCTTCCTATATTCTTGCAAACAGTTTTGTCACCTCTTCTCTATGTCAATATTATTCTCAGCTGGATGTTGACTGCATTATGGATCAATCACATCATTATTTGAAATGTGCAAGTTGCACTCACAGTGATTGTTAATGCACTTAAGAGGCACATATAGATTGTGAGTGGGTTTTATTGTGTGAGGCTGAAGTAAAAGTGGTGTAAGGTCTAACAGATGTGGATCAGGAGTTGGAATTATTAAATCTGGAATTGGGGTAGCTGCAGTAGCACTTAGCAGAAGTGTAGTCCTATTTAATTGAGACATTAGCTCATCATATGCAGCTTTGTAAACAAGAGCAGTTCCTTAAAGAGCATGGTTTTAAAATGTCAGAATATAATGTGGAGTTGTTGCAGATCCTTAATAATAAATGTGAGGCCTCCCTGGAGGAGTCCCATCAATTAGCAGCTTCTATAGAGGATCCTTTGCTTCTTGTAGTATTTGATGAGATGTCCCACCTTTCTCCTTTCTTTTGGTCTAATTTCAACCAAACTATTGGTGGAATGTTTGGAGCTGGCATTGGCAGTTCATTAAGTGGTTGATAGGTTCCCAGATGTTTTCTAAAGTAGGGTATCCTTCCCATTTCACCAAGTAGTATAGCTTTCCTCTAACTTTCTTGATATCTAGGATCTTTTCCACCTCATATTTGTTGTCTGCTTCCTCAATCTTGATATTGTCATCTATCTGAATGTGTTCAGGTGCTGATTCTAATAGCAAGATATGGAATACTAGATGTATCTTGTTCATACTTGTTGGTAGTTGGAGTTCATAATTGACTTGTCCAATTTTGCATCTGATCTTAAACAGTCCTAATTTCTAGTGGTCTAATTTCTTACTTAATTGTTTTGTTTTGATGTTTTATGTAATGAGGAATGCTTTTCCCCCCTCTTTTAATTGTGGTGCATCCTTATGCCACAAATCATAGTATTGTAACATGTGAAGGTTCACAAAATCTAAGTCATTTAAGAGTTGGTGATATAACTGAGTAATATGCTAGAATATGGTTGATGCTTGTTCAGCTGGGGCATTAATGAGTCTAGGCTTGCTAACTAGCTGCAGATTGTAGCTATAGTTTGCAAAAAATAGCATTTCTCCTGTGCTGGAATGCATGGTGTTGTTATACACAAACTGGGTGAGTAGGAGATACAACTTCCAATCATCCTGCTAATAATTTATATAATGCCTTAGGTAATGCTCAATGGTCTGATTTGTTCACTTAGTTTGTCTATTTGCTTGTGGGTGGTATGCTATAGTTAGGTAGTGGTTGATTCCTATGAGGTTTGTAAGTGTGGTCCAAAACTTTAATGTAAACAGCTTATTTCTGTCTAAAATGATATGTTCTGACACTCTATAGTGCAAAACAATATGTTCTAGAAATAGGTATGCCATATCTGCTATATTAATGCATTCCATTATTGGCATAAGGTGGATATATTTGGTCAGTTTGTCTATGGCAACCATAATCATGTCATTCCCTTGTGAAACTGGTAATTTGATAATGAAGTTAATTATAATCTATTACTATGGTTTTGTCAGTGTCTCTGGGTGCTGTAATATCCTATATAGTTTATGTCTCATTAGCTTGTCTTGTAGGCATGTATCACAATTAGCAATATACTGCTATACCTTTCATTGCATGTTCAGGAAATAGTAGTTTCAGGTAATTTATTTTATAGTTTTCTCTGTTCTGAAATGTCCTCTTGTTGGGTTGTTGTGGTGGGCTTGTATTATGTCTATTTGTAGCATTTCCAGCACATAGAGTAGTCCATAGAAGTAGATGAGTCCATCATTATTAATAACATAATTTGATGCTGTTAATTATTGAATTATTCCCTATAATGGGTTAGTCTGCATTGCTGTGTAAATTGCATTAATAATTAGATCTTTACTGGTTGCTGTTAGTGTTTAGTGGTTGTACACTAGATTGTTTTCATTATTAGTAGTCAATAATGCTGGTGATAGTAGATTTCTATGTATCTTATAATTAGGTTATTAGCTAAATATGTCTGCCTGACTATTCTTAATTCCCTTATAGTATTGAATCTTGAAGTTATATTATGATAATGTTTCTGTCCATCTAGCTTGTCATCTCATAAGCTCTTTTGTTATTGTAAAGTATGTCAAGTTCTTGTGATTAGTCTTTATAATTGTTGGATGTTTTGCTCCATTCAAGTATACTCTCCATATCTTAAATGCTGTCATGATTGTGAGTAGTTCTTTGTTATGAATATTATAGTTTAATTCTACAGGCATCATTTTCCTTAAGTAGAATGTAATGGGTTGTGGCTTTCCATTCTCTCCTATCTGCATGAGTCTCATTCCTATAGCATAGTCTGATGCATCAGTCTTTATAGTGTATTCTTTCTCTGGGTTTTCTAGCCTTAGAATGGGTGCTTCTATAACCACCCTTTTTATATGTTTGAATGCATATTGCTGTTCAGGTCCTTATTTGAACTCTTGGTTTCCTTTCAGTAGCTTGATGATATTGATCATCCATAATAAGTATTAGTTAATGTATCCTTAATAGTAGTTCACAAATCCCACAAATGATTACACTTCCTTAATGATTGTTGGTATTGGCCATTCTAAGATTGCTTGTACCTTAACTAGGTCTATATGTATGCCTTCTAAAGTGATCCTGTATCTGAGAAACTCAGTGTCTTGGACATGAAACTGGCATTTCATTAATTTAAGTCTTAGCTTTGCTTCCTGTATTACTTTTAGGATTCTTAGTATATGCTATATATGCTCTTCTAAGGTGTCTAAAAAGATGAGGATGTCATTAAGATATGCAATGACAAATGTATCATTGACTTTCTTGAGTATTTCCTCATTTATAAACCTCTGGAATGTTGCTGATGCATTAATAAGTCTAAATAGCATAACTATATATTCATAATGTCCATATTATGTTCTGAATGCTGTCTTCCATTCTTCACCTTTTATAATGCAAATCTGGTTGTAGGTGTCTTATATATTAAGCTTTATAAACTATTATGATTCTTTCACTTTGTCTTAGATCTTAATAATTAGTGGTAGTGGGTACTTGTCCTTAATAGTTATTGCATTAGTTGGTCTGTAATTGATGTATGGTCATTCTATGCCATCTTTCTTTAGTACCCATAGCACTTCATATCCAGTAGGTGACTTTAATAGTTAGATTATACCTTTTGCTAGTTCAGTACTGATGTATTCCTTTAATATCTTTAGTTCTCTTTCTATCATTCTGTAGATCTGGTTGCATATTAGTCTCTTCCCTTCCTTAAGGGGTATCTTATGGTCATGCTCACTATATTCTGGCAGTTAGTACTCTATTGGTTGCTTAAACAGCTCTTTAAATAGTTTGCAATATTCTGATAATACTAGCAACTCACTCATTGCAGCACACATCTGTTTTTCCTTATAAATTTAGCATCATTCCTTAATGTCTTTAATTGTTTCTTATCCAGTTAGAGGTTAATGTTCTAGAGATAAGTCTCTTTCTTAATGGTAGTGTCCTCAATCAACTTATTGCTTTATTGAAAGGGTTGTATCTGTTTTTAGCATTACAGCTAGTATACTGCAGTCTGTTTTAGACTCTTTAACTTAGTGTCTGTTTACTGGTTAGTCTTGAGTACTTGCCCCCTATTTGGCTAAGTCTCTTCTTATACAGTTATATTTCACAAACTAAATCTTATTTGTCTTTCAGTTAATCTCTGGGTTATGTCTTCTAAGCTAAGGTATCCCCAAAACTACCTCATATCCTCTAAGTCCAGCAATATCAAAATTAAGTTGTTTGATATGGTTGCAGATCACCACTATAAGTAGTCTGGTTTTAAATTCAAGCTGGTAGAGCATTTCTCTATTAAGGCCTTATAATATTTGCAGTTATGCCTTCCTTATTCTGTTAAGGTTCAGTTGTTTCTGAAAGATTGGATCCACAAAGTTTCCTGTAGCATCTAAGTCAATCATCACTTAGGCCTATTGTCCTGCCACTCTTGCCTTCAGCTTAAAATGTAATCCTCACTCTATTACAGCTAGCATAATTCTCTAATTAGGTGAATGTTTACAGCACTTCTTTCTCAGCAAATAATTGTTCCCCTCTTTCCCATTAAGGTGTATCAAGCAATTATCCTCATAGCATGTAGTCTAGTGCATTTTGTTATAATCTAGATGTTGTTAGTAGCACACACATATGCACCCCCTTTAGTTGTAAGAACATGTGTCTCAGGTTGCTATTCTGATATTATTATCAGGATTTCATCTCTCTTTTTCTTCAGGGTATGTTCTAGGCATTTATGTCTCATTTTCAGGCTTTCAGGCCTTTTCCTTTAGTTTCTCTAGCTTATTCATTGCCTTTGCCTAGATCTCATCCCATTATATGTTCCTGTTCCATTAGACTTCTAGAAATTCTTTATTACTGCTACTGATACTCTTCCAGCTAGCTATCATTTCATTAGCTTCTGTAATGAGTCTCTTCATTTCTTCATCTTGCACCTGTGCTTGGGCATCTTATTCATTATCATTCTTACTGGCATCCTACCATGTGGGCATTATGTGACTATCTGTTGAGTTTAACACAATTTTGCTGCTCTCATATCTATATTTGGTGTATGCTGATATTGGTAGTCCTTCTCCTACTATATAATAATACTTTAGCAATTCTTCTCTAGTTGCTTACAGCTGTCACCTATTGCTCCTCTATAGGCATGCACTCACCATATGCCCTTTCTTTCAGCAATTAAAGCATTTAATCTCTTTTATTAGGCATTTCAGTCCCTTCTATTCATGCATTACATCTAGGTCCATTAGTTTCAGCCCCTATGGGTCTTAGTATTCTGCACTTTATGGTTGTGCCAACCTCTTATTATTTGGTCAATACTCATTACTTTATTATAGTGGTGCACTCATCTACCTATTCATTCTTCTGCAGAAATTATACAGTTGGTTGTTGATCTTTATTATTATTGTAATATAGTCTTACAACTTCTCTGGTTGATCTTGCTATAATAATTTCTCTTGTACCTTAGGCTTCAGCTTCTTCTCAAAGTCATGAAGGTAGGCATTTTCAACATTATTGAGGTGCATGATGATCTGTAAGAAACAAGATGTTATACTGGCTACAGACCTTGTCTGCCTTAGCTGATTGAGTTCCCTTTCCATATTTCAGACCTCATCTAAGTCTCCAAATATTTATTTGAGTTGCTTCTTGAACTTGTCATAGCTTGCAAAGATCTTTTTTGTACTATCACTCTGCCCTTTCTCTTTAAATACTGTGTATTCCCTTATCACAGGCTTAAACTAATTGAATGCTGCTCCTGTAAGGTAAGTTGAGGTGAATAACACCTTGTCAGTATTAGTAGTAATGCACTTTCATTTAATATATAGGTACTGGTTTAGTTGAGTAAGGAATCCTTAAAGCTTAGTTTAGGTCCCATTGAATAGTTCTAGTAAGCAAATCTTTACTGCCTTTATACTTACTTGTACTTTAATGGAGTCAGCTCATTCCTCCAGGACCCTAATGTAATCCTATAACTGGCTGATCATCCCCATCAATTCTTTAGTAGAGGTGGGTGGTGCCTACTGTTGGATATAGCTTCCCCCAACTTAACTTTCTTCTTGTGTTGATATAGTTCATTAATGGGTTGAGCAATTGAATTATATTATTGATAATGTTCAGTATAATAGTCAACCAAAATTTGACTTATATTGATAATGCTTATTATGTTATGCCCTAGGCCTCCTATGACCTGTATGCTGTTAGACTTGGTATTTGGTTGACTCTTACTGGTGGTCTTTAAGCCCTCTTGGCTATGCATGGCTGTCTTGTCATATGCACCATACACCATTCTAGTATCCCTATAGTCAACAATCCTTTCTCACACTCAAAGCAGTACAGTCAGAAGAGTAAGGCCAACTAGTTGGGTAAGAACTAGTTGTTATAGAAGTTCTAATGAATTAAATATAGTCCCAAGTTATACTTCAAGTAATATTAGTAGAATAAGCATAAAGAACTAAAACTAAATACATAGGTGGAAATGAGCATCCTTATATATCCAACCTTCCTTGTGGGTGTATACTCTGGTGTAGTTGCAGGATAAGCTTGAAGTATACTTTAGTGATCATCTGGCTACTGGTAGTCAACTGTAAGTATATTATTCCTGGTCATGTGGTATCACATGACTTCCTGATGTCATTTCCTGTGGGTTGCACTCCTTGTTGTGCTTGGTCCCCATTTTATTGGTTCAGCATTCTTTGCCTGTTAGGTTTGTAACACCAGCTAGCTATCATCTTATTGGCTTCTATAATAAGCCTCTTCATTTCTTCATCCTGTACTCTTTCTTAGACATCTTATTTATCCTTCTTACTGACATCCTGCTAAGCAGACATCATATGACTATCTGTTAAGTTTGATATGATTTCACTGCTCTCATACTCATACTCTATGTATGTTGGTATTAGTAGTCCTTCTTTTACTATGTAATAGTATTCTGATAAGTCTTCTCTAGTGGCTTATAATTATTGCCTATTGCCCCTCTATGGGCATGTACTTGCTATATGTCCTTTCTTTTAGTAATTGAAATATTTAATCTCTTTCATCAGGCACTTCTGTTCTAGCTGTTATTTGTGTGTAGCATCTAAGTTTATCAGCCTTAGTCTATATGAATCTCTATATTCTTAATTATTTGGTTGTGCTTGCCTCCTATCATTTCCTTAATAGTAGTTATCTCTCCTTAATATAGTACTCATCCACTTACAGTTCTTTTTCCATTGTTTAAAGTTGTAGAGTTAGTTGTTAATCTTAATGGTAATGGTAATGTACTTGTATAGGTCCTCTAGCCTATCTTGCCACAGTAGCTTCTCTATAAGGTCTAGTTTCAATCCTCATTTAAAGTGATGAATATAAGCATCATCATCCCAGTCTAGGTGTGAAATGATTTACAAGAATTGCAAAGCATAACTTATTGCTGATTTATTCTATTAAAGCTGTTCTAGTTACTGTTCTATATTTTATAACTTATTAATGTCTCTGAATGTCTGTTCTAGTCTATAGCAGAATTCTGTATAACTCTTAAAGATTTCCTGCATCTTGAGATCCTGGTTGATAATAGTCTCATTCTGAGTATAATCTCTTAATATTGATTTGAACCAATTAAATGCTGGTCCTATAAGGTATATAAATGCAAATAGGATCTTATCAGCCTCTATTATTAGGTGGTATTACTCCATCCTCAGGCACTGATCTATTTATGTAAGGAAACCTTAAAGCTTTAATCAGATCCTGTTAAAGGGTTCAGATTTCTTCAGCTTTACTTCTTGAACACTTGCTTGTGCCTCTAATGTCATGATCTGTTCTTGTAACTGATTAATCATCCTATTTAGCTTCCTAGTTGTGGGTACATATCCAGTCTGCAATACCTGTAGTATAATATTGATGTGGTGTTATGCCCTGGGCCTCCTATGACCTGTATGCTGTTAGACTTGGTATTTGGTTGACTCTCACCAGCAGTCTCTAAGCCCTCTTGGCTATGTACAGCTGTCCTGTCATATACACCATATGCTGTTCTGATATCCTTATGGTTGACAATCCTTTCTCACACTCAAAGCAGTATAGTCAGAAGAGTAAGGCCAACTAGTTGGGTGAGAACTAGTTGTTATAGAAGTTCTAATGAATCAAATATAGTCCCAAGTTATACTTCAAGTAACATTAATAGAATAAGCACAAAGAACTAAAACTAAATATATAGGTGGAAATGAGTGTCCTTATATATCTGACCTTCCTTGTGGGTGTATACTCTAGTGTAGTTGCAGGATAAGCTTAGAGTATACTTTGATGATCATCTGGCTACTAATAGTCAACTATAAGTATATTGTTCCTGGTCATGTGGTATCATGTGACTTCCTAATATTATTTCCTATAGGTTGCACTCCTTATTGTGCTTGGTCCCCATTTTATTAGTTCAGCATTCTTTGCCTGTTAGGTTTATAACATCACTCTCTCTTCCTGCAGGTTGTTGTCCCTAACAACATAAATAGGCTCTCCCCTCACCTATCATCCTAGTGAGGTAGGTCCTGTTAAAAGATTAGTAGTGGATATGTTATCCTTACTAATGAATTTGTCAGGTGTTTTAAAACAGAAATCCAATATTCATAAAAATCAATCTTCCTATATTCTTGCAAATAGTTTTGTCACCTCTTCTTTATGTTAATGTTATTCTTGGCTAGGTGTTGACTGCATCATGGATTAATTATATTGTTATTTAAAATGTGTGAGTTGCACTCACAGTAGTTGCTAATGCACTTAAGAGGCACATATGGATTATGAGTGGGTTTTATTGCATGAGGCTGAAGTAAAAGTGGCACAAGGTCTGGCAGATGTAGATTGGGAGTTGGAATTATTAAATCTAGAATTGGGGCAGCTGCAGCAATACTTAGTAGAGGTGTAGTCCTATTTGACTAAGACATTAGCTCATCATACACAGCTTTATAAACAAGAGCAGTTCCTTAAAGAGCATGGTTTTAAAATGTTAGAACATAATGTGGAGTTGTTGTGGATCCTTGATGATAAATATGAGGCCTTCCTAAAGGAGTCCCATCAATTAGTAGCTTTTGCAGAGGATCCTTTGCTTCCTATAGTATTTGATGAGATGTCCTACCTTTCTCCTTCCTTTTAGTCTAATTTCAATCAAACTATTAATGGAATGTTTGGAGCTGGCACTAGTAGTTTGTCAAGTGGTTAATAGGTTCCCAAATGTTTTCTGAAGTAGGGTACCCTTCCCATTTTATTAAGTAGTATGGCTTTCCTCTAACTTTCTTAATGTCTAGGATCTTTTCCACCTCATATTTGTTGTCTGCTTCCTTAATCTTGATATTGTTATCTATCTGAACATATTCAGGTGCTGGTTCTAATAGTGAGATATGGAATACTAGGTGTATCCTGTTCATACTTGTTGGTAGTTGGAGTTTATAATTAACTTGTCCAATTTTGTGTCTGATCTTAAATGGTCCTAATTTCTGGTGGTCCAATTTCTTACTTAATTATTTTGTTTTGATGTTTTATGTAATAAGGAATGCTTTTCCCCCCTCTTTTAATTGCAGTACATCCTCATGCCACAAATCATAGTATCATGACATGCAAAAGTTCACAAAATCTAAGTCATTTGAGAGTTGGTGATGTAACTAAGTAATATGCTGAAGTATGGTTGATGCTTGTTTAGCTAGGGTATTGATAAGTCTAGGCTCACCAACTAGCTGTAGGTTGTAGCTGTAGTTTACAAAAAATAGCATTTCTCCTATGCTGGAATGCATAGCATTGTTATACACAAACTGGGTAAGTAGGAGATATAACTTCCAATTATCCTGCTAGTAATTCATATAATGCCTTAGGTAATGCTTAATGGTCTAGTTTGTTTGCTCAGTTTGTCCATTTGCTTGCAGGTGGTACATCATAGTTAGGCAGTGGTTGATTCCCATAAGGTTTGTAAGCATGGTCCAAAACTTTAATGTAAATAGCTTGTCTCTGTCTAAAATGATATGTTCTGACACTCTATAGTGCAAAATAATATGTTCTAGGAATAGGTATGCCATATCTACTACATTAATGTGTTTTGTTGTTGGCATAAGGTGGATATATTTGGTCAGTTTGTCTATGGCAACCATAATCATGTCATTCCCTTGTGAAACTGACAATTTAGTAATGAAGTTAATTGTAATCTATTATTATAGTTTTGTTGGTGTCTCTGGGTGCTGTAACATCCCATACAGTTTATGTCTCATTAGCTTATCTTGTAGGCATGTATTATAATTGGCAATATACTACTATACCTTTTATTGTATATTTAGGAAATAGTAGTTTCAGGTAATTTATTCTACAGTTTTCTCTGTTCTGAAATGTCCTCTTGTCAGGTTGTTATAGTGGGCTTGTATTATGTCTGTTTATAGCATTTCCAGCACATAGAGTAGTCTGTAGAAGTAGATAAGTCCATCATTATTAATAATATAGTTTGATGCCATTAATTGTTAAATCATTCCCCATAATGGGTCAGTCTGTGTTGTCATATAAATTATATCAATAATCAGATCTTTACTGGTTGCTGCTAGTGTTTGGTGATTGTACATCAGGTTGTTTTCATCATCAGTAGTCAACAATGCTGATAATAGTAAATTTCTGTATGTCTCATAATCAGATTATTAATTAAGCATGTCTGCCTGACTGTTCTTGATTTCTTTGTAGTATTGAATCTTGAAGTTGTACTGCAATAATATTTCTACCCATCTGGCTTGTTATCTTGTAAGCTCTTTCATTATTGTAAAGTATGTCAAGTTCTTGTGATCAGTCTTTACAATTGTTGGATATTTTGCTCCATTCAAGTATACTCTCCATATCTTAAATGCTGTCATGATTGTGAGTAGTTCTTTGTCATGAATGTTATAGTTCAATTCTGCAGGTGTCATTTTCCTTGAGTAGAATGCAATAGATTGTGGCTTTCCATTCTCTCCCATCTACATGAGTCTCATCCCTATGGCATAGTCTGATGCATCAGTCTCTATAGTGTGTTCTTTCTCTGGGTCTTCTAGCCTTAGAATGGGTGCTTCTATAACCACCCTTTTTATATATTCAAATGTGTATTGCTGTTCAGGTCCCCATTTGAACTCTTGGTTTCCTTTCAATAGCTTAGTGATATTGATCATCCATAATAAGTATTGGTTGATGTATCCTTAATAGTAGTTCACAAATCCCATAAATAATTGCACTTTCTTGATGGTTGTTAGTACTAGCCATTCTAAGATTGCTTATACCTTAACTGGGTCTATGTGTATGCCTTCTAAAGTGATCCTATGTCTGAGAAACTCAGTGTCTTGAATATGAAACTGGCATTTTATCAATTTAAGTCTTAGCTTCACTTTCTGTATTACTTTTAGGACTTTCAGTACATGCTGTACATGCTCTTTTAAAGTGTCTAAAAAGATGAGGATGTTGTTGAGGTATGCAATAACAAATGTATCATTGACTTTCTTAAATATTTCCTCATCCATAAACTTCTGGAATGTTACTGATACATTAGTGAGTCTGAATGACATAACTATATATTTGTAATGTCTATATTGCATTCTAAATACTGTCTTCCATTCTTCACCTTTTGCAATGCAAATCTGGTTGTAGGTGTCTTGTACATCAAGCTTTATAAACTATTATAATCCTTTCACTTTGTCTTAGATCTTGATGATTAGCAGTAGTGGGTACTTATCCTTAATAGTTATTGTGTTGGTTGGTCTGTAATTAATGCATAGTCATTCTGTGCCATCTTTCTTTAGTACCCATAGCACTCTGTGTCCAGTAGGTGACTTTGATAGTTAGATTATGCCTTTTGCTAGTTCAGTACTAATATATTCCTTCAATATCTTTAGTTCTCTTTCTGTCATTCTGTAGATCTGGTTGCATGTCAGTCTCTTCCCTTCCTTAAGAGATATCTTATGGTTGTGCTTGCCATATTCCAGCAGTTGGTACTCTATTAGTTACTCAAACAGCTCTTTAAACAGTTTGCAATATTCTAGTAATACTAACAACTCACTTATTACAGCACACATCTATTTTTCCTTATGAATTCAGTATCATTCCTTGATGTCTTTAACTATTTCTTGTCTAGTTAGAGGTTAATGTTCTGGAGGTAAGTCTCTTTCTCAGTGGTAGTATCCTCAATCAACTTATTGCTTTATTGAAAGGGTTGCATCTGTCTTCAGCATTGTGGCTAGTATACTATAGTCTGTTCTAGGCTCTTCAACTTGGTGTCTGTTCACTAGTTGATCTTGAGTACTTGCCCCTTATTTGGCTAAGTCTCTTCTTGTACAGTTATATTTCACAAACTAAATCTTATTTGTCTTTCAATTAATCTCTGGGTTATGTCTTCTAAGCTAAGGTATCCCCAAAACTACCTTGTATCCTCCAAGTCTGGCAATATCAAAATTAAGTTGTTTAATATGGTTGCAGATCACTACTGTAAATAGTCTAGTTTTGAATTCAAGCTGATAGAGCATTTCTCTATTAAGGCCTTGTAATGTTTGCAGTCATGCCTTCCTTATTCTATTAAGGTTTAGTTGTTTCTGAAAGGTTGGATCCACAAAGTTTCCTGTGGTATCTGAGTTGATCATCACTTAGGCCTGTTGTCCTACCACTCTTGCCTTCAGCTTAAAATGTAATTCTTGCTCTGTTGTGGCTAGTGTAGTTCCCTAATTAAGCAAATATTCATAATGCTTCTTTCTTAGTAAATAATTGCTCCCCTCTTTCCCATTGAGGTGTATTAAGTAATTATCCTTATAGCATGTAGTCCAGTGCATTTTACCATAATCTGGATGTTGTCAGTAGCACACACATGTGCACCCCCTTTAATTGTAAGGACATATGTCTTAGGTTGCCATTCCAATATTGTTATCAGGATTTCATCTCTCTTTTTCTTTAGGGTATGTTCTAGGCATTCATATCTCATTTTCAGGCTCTTAGGCCTTTTCCTTTAGTTTCTTTAGCTTATCTGTTACCTTTGCCTAGATCTTGTCTCATTGTATGTTCCTGTCTCATTGGACTTCTGGAAATTCTTTATTGCTGTTACTGATACTCTTCCAGCTAGCTATCATTTTGTTGGCTTCTGTAATGAGTCTCTTTATTTCTTTGTCTTGTGCCTGTGCTTGAGCATCTTGTTCATTGTCATCCTTATTGGCATCCTGCTATGTGGGCATTATGTGACTATCTGTTGAGTTCAATATGATTTTACTGCTCTTATATTCATACTTAGTATATGCTGGCATTGGTAGTCCTTTTTCTACTGTGTAATAATGCTCTAATAATTCTTCTTTAGTTACTTATAGCTGTTGTCTGTTACTCCTCTATGGGCATGCACTCACTATGTGCCCTTTCTTTCAGCAATTAAAGCATTCAATCTCTTTTATTAGGTGTTTCAGTCCCTTCTATTCATGTATTATATCTAGGTCTATTAGTTTCAGCCCCTATAGGTCTTGGTATCCTGCATTTTGTGGTTGTGCCAACCTCTTATCATTTGGTTGATACTCATTACTTTATTATAGTGGTGCACTCATTCACCTGTTTGTTCTTCTGCAGAAATTATATAGTCAGTTGTTGATCTTTACTATTATTGCAATATAGTCTTGCAACTTCTCTGGTTAATCTTGTTATAATAATTTCTCTTATACCTTAGGCTTCAGCTTCTTCTTAAAGTTATGAAGGTAGGTGTCTTCAACATTATTAAGGTGTATGATGATCTGTAGGAAACAGGATGCTATGCTGGCTATAGACTCTGTCTACCTTAGCTAGTCAAGTTCCCTTTCTGCATTTTGGACCTCATCTAAGTCTCTAAATGTTCATTCAAGTTGCTTCTTGAACTCATCATAGCTTGCAAAGATCTTTTTTATACTATCACTCTGCCCTTCATCTTTAAATGCTGTGTATTCCCTTACTATAGGCTCAAACCAATTGAATGCTGCTCCTGTAAGGTAAGTTGAGGTGAATAACACCTTGTCAGCATCAGTAGTAATATGCTTTCATTTAATATGTAGGTACTAGTCCAGTTGAGTAAGGAATCCTTAAAGCTTAGTTTGGGTCCCATTAAATGGTTCTAGTAGGCAAATCTTTACTGCCTTTATGCTTACTTATGCTTTAGTAGAGTCAGCTCATTCCTCTAGGACCCTGATGTGATCCTGTAACTGGCTGATCATCCCCATCAATTCTTTAGTAGAGGTGGGTGATGCCTGCTATCAGATGCAGCTTCCCCCAACTTAACTTCCTCCTTGTATTGACATGGTTCATTAATGGGTTGAGCAATTGAATTATATTGTTGATAATGCTCAGTATAATAGTCAACCAAAATTTGATTTGTATTAATAGTGCTTATTATATTACATCCTAGGCCTCCTATAACCTGTACACTGTTAGACTTGATATTTGGTTGACTCTCACTAATAGTCTCTAAGCCCTCTTAGCTATGCATGACTATCCTGTTATATACACCACATACTATCCTAGTATCCCTATAGTCAACAATCCTTTCTCACACTTAAAGCAATACAGTCAGAAGAGTAAGGCCAACTAGTTGGGTGAGAACTAGTTGTTATAGAAGTTCTAACAAATCAAATATAGTCCCAAGTTATACTTCAAGTAACATTAATAGAATAAGCACAAAGAACTAAAACTAAATACATGGGTGGAAATGAGCATCCTTATATATCCAACCTTCCTTGTGGGTGTATACTCTGGTGTAGTCACAGGGTAAGCTTAGAGTATACTTTGGTGATCATCCAGCTACTGGTAGTTGACCATGAGTATATTATTCCTGGTCATGTGGTATCATGTGACTTCCTGATGTTATTTCCTGTGGGTTACACTCCTTGTTGTGCTTGGTCCCTGTTTTATTGGTTCAGCATTCTTTGCCTGTTAGGTTTGTAACATGTGGCTTATTATCAAGAAGTGTAGTAAAGTGTTGAAGTAAATAGTCAACCAAAATTCAACTTATATTGATAGTGCTTATTATGTTATGCCCTAGGCTTTTGTTGACCTGTACACTATTAGACTTGGTATTTAGTTGACTCTTATCTATAAACTCTAAGCCCTCTTGACTCTGCATAGCTATCCTGTTATATATATTATATGCTATCCTGGTATCCCTATGGTTAACAATCCTTTCTCACATTTGAAGTGGTATAGTCAGAAGAGTAAGGCCAACTAGTTGGATTAGAACTAGTTGTTATAAAAGTTCTAATAAATTGAATATAATCCCAAGTTATACTTCAAGTAACATTCTGGTAATAAGCACAAAGAACTAAAACTAAATATATAGTAGAAATGAGTGTCCTTATATACTCTTCTGTCTTGTTAGGTGTAGTCTTATCTTACTTCCCCCTAGTGGTCCCTTCTGGGACTACTATCTCTGATTCTAACTGGGACTATTCTGGTGGTCCCTCCTAGGACTATCCAGTTCTTAGCATTTGGGACCTTTTGGTCATGTGACTCACAGTTGTACTTTCTTGCATACATCATCCTTGTCTGTCTGATAGGTCCTCATTGCCCCTTCCCCTGTTAGGTTCGTAACAAGGGGCTCCTATAGAGATGGGAATAGACCATACTTCAGATATGGGAAAAGAGGTAGTCAGAAATATGCTAAGTTATATTAGGCTGAGTACCTAAGGTATGGGAAATTGGGAGGGCAAAATTTAATAAGACCTATCTATTTTTAACTGGATATGTGGCTGAATAGCCTCACATAATCTGAGAATATGTGGAAGGTCTCTCATCATTATGACCTTATTACTTTGCAATAATACTATTAGATCAACACAAAATATAAAATAAAGGATTAAAGGAAGTTGCTAGTCAATAAGTCTAATCTAACTAGCTAAAGAGCATCAGAAAAAGAAGAATAGATATCATTAGTTTTGAAATAGTATTATAGGTATAGATAGAATGCACTAGTTTCTGCCTCTGGGATGTACTCAAAACATGTTATTCCTAAGATTTCAGAAATAGCTTATAGTGTAAGGTTGACTCCTAAAAGAGTTTAATAGCTTAAGATTGGAGAGATCTTATATGGTGAGTGGGAGTTGCTAATGGAAGTATTATATACATAAGAAGCTGCTTTATCCTAGAACTTTAACAAATTAGGGCAGATTCAGCTAGAAGTTGTGCCTCCTATTATTATACAAACAATTCTTCATGATCTATAGCAGAGAAAGGGGTTTCCTATTCTAAAATCACTTATGCTTACTGTTCTAAAGATATATTAGGAAAGGATTGATAACTGGATATTGGAATATGGGCATGAACCTTATACCAATATTTAGTTTCTAGTTAGGAAGCTGGATACTGTAGATGGATAGTACCAATATTAATTAATTAACAGCTGTATAGATCTGAATGCAGTCACCTATAAGGATGTGAATATACCCCTAACTGCAGATAACTTTTCTAAAGAATTTAGTGGGATAGCTATTACATCTATTATAGATCTATTCTCTAGATATGATCAGGTGGTTCTAAATAATAAATCCTAAGATATAACAGCTTTTCAATCACTAATAGGCCTATTTTATTAGACCTAGCTTCCTTAAGGTTAGACTGGAATAGTTTCTAAGTGCATATAGATTACTTAAAAGGTGTTAGATATTTTGCTTAGAAAAGATGCTGATGTTTACATTAATAATATCACCATTAAAGGATCACAAATAAAGTATAGAAATGAAGAGATCTTATCTAGGATATATAGATATATGTATAAGCATATATAAAGCATTAATTAGATGCTGTATAATGTGGAATTAGCAGGAGCCATAATTTCAGGGGAAAAGTTTCTTCTTTACTAACCTACAATTAAGATTGTCAGCTTCATTTATAATTTTAATAGCCAACATCCTAAGGTGTTAAAAGTAATGAAAATACTGAACTAGCCTCCATATCAAAGTCTAACCCAGGCTCAAGCTTTTCTAGGATTGATGGTATATTTCTAGATATAGATTAAGGCCTTTATAATCCTTATAGCTCCTATCTATATTCTTTAATAGAAAAATGCTATATTTCAGTAGGGAATTAAGTAGTAAGAGTTGATGATCATTCTTAAAATAGCATTAGTCTCCCCTCTAATATTAAAAAGAATTAAATATGGGGAAGTGTTACGAACCTAACAGGAGGAAGAACAACAAGGACCTATCAGACAGACAAGGATGACATACACAGAAAAGTACAACCACAAATCATGTGACCAGAAGGTCCTAAATGCCAAGAACTGAATAGTCCCAGGGGGGACCACCAGAATAGTTTTAGTTAGGATCAGAGGCAATGGTCCCAGAAGGGATCACTAAGGAGAAGTAAGATGGGACTACACCTAACAAGACAGAAGAATATATAAGGACACTCATTCCTGCCATATATCTAGTTTTAGTTCTTTATGCTTATTACAGTTATGTTACTTGAAGTATAACTTGGGATAATATTTGATTCATTAGAACTTCTATAACAACTAGTTCTAATCCAACTAGTTGGTCTTGCTCTTCTGACCATACCACTTCAAGTGTGAGAAAGGATTGTCAACCATAGAGACATTAGGATGGTGTATAGTGCATATAATAGGACAGCTATACATAGCCAAAAGAGCTTAGAGTTTGCAGATAAGAGTTAACTAAATACCAAGTCTAACAGCATACAGGTTATAGGAAGCCCAGGGCATAATATAATAAGTATTATCAATATAAGTTGAATTTTGGTTGACTATTTCTGTAAGTATTATTAATAATATATTTTAATTGCTCCACCCAACAACAAACCATGTCAACACAAGAAGGAAGTCAAGTTGGGGGAGGCTGAGCCTAGTAGTAGGCACCACCCACCTTTACTAAAGAATTAATAGGGATGATCAGTCAGCTATAGGATTATATCAGGATCCTAGAAGAGCAAGCTGACTCTACTAAATCACAAGCAAGTATGAAAGTAGTAAAGATCCATCCACTAAAATCATTTAACAGGGCCTGAATCAAGCTTTGAGGATTCCTTACTCAACTAAATTAGTATCTGTATATTAAATAAAAACAGATCACTACTGATGCTGATAAGGTGTTATTCACCTCAACCTACCTCACAGGAGCAGCATTCAATTAGTTTGAACCTATAGTAAGAGAATACATTGCATTCAAAGATGAAGGGCAGAGTAAGGGTATAAAGAAAATCTTTACAAGCTACAACAAGTTCAAAAGGCAGCTTGAGAGAACATTTAAAGATTTGGATAAGATCCAAAATACAGAAAGGGAATTAGATTAATTAAAGTAGACAGGATCTGTAGTTAGTATAGCATCCTATTTCCTATAGATTATCATATACCTCAATAATGTTGAAGACATCTACCTTCATGACTTTAAGAAGAAGCTGAAGCCTGAGGTACAAAAAAAACTATTATGGTAAGATAGGCTAGAGAAGTTACAAGACTACATTATAATAGTAGTAAAGATTAATAACTGATTATACAACTTCTGCAGAAGAATAAATAGGTGGATAAGTACACCACCATAATAAAATAATGAGTATCAATCTAATGATAAAAGGCTAGCACAACCATAAAGTGCAGGGTACCAAGACCTATAGGGGCTGAAACTAATGGACCTAGATGCAATAAATAAGCAAAAGAGACTGAAACACTTAATAAAGGAGATTAAGTGCTTTAATTGCTAGAAGAAAGGGCATATGGCAAGCACATGCCCATAGAGAGGCAATAGATAGCAGTTACAAACAATAAGAGAAGAGTTGCCAGAGCACTACTATATGGCAGAAGAGGGACCTCCAACATTAGCATACATCAAATATAAATATAAAAGCAGCAAAATTGTGTTAAACTCAATAGATAGTCATATAATGCCCACTTGATAGAATACTAGTAAGGAAGATGAGCAAGATGCTTAAGAGAGAGCACAAGATAAAGAAACAAAAAGACTCATTATAGAGGCTAATAAGATGATAGCAAGCTGGAAGGACATCAGTAGCAGCAATAACAACTTTCTAAAAGTTCAATAGGACAGGAACATATAATAGGATGAGACCCAGACTGAGGTAATAGATAAGCTAAAGAAACTGAAGAAAGTAGCTAGAGAGCCTAAAAGAGGAATATAAATGTCTAAAACATATCCTGAAGAGAGAGAGAAACAAAAACCTGATGACAATATCAGAATAGCAACCTGAGATATGTGCTCTTATAACTGAAGGGGATGCATATATATGTGCTACCAACAATATTTAGATTATGGCAAGATGCATTAGACTGCATACTATAAGGATGATTGCTTGATACATCTTAGTAGAAAAGAGGGGAGCAATTACTTGCTAAGAAAGAAGTATTATGAATGTTCACCTAATTAGGGAATCATACTAGCTGCAACTAAGCAAGGACTACATTTTAAGCTAAAAACAAGAGTGGCAGGATAGCAGGCCTAAGTGATGATTAACTTAGATGCTACAGGAAACTTTATGGACCTAACCTTTCAGAAATGACTGAACCTTAATAGAATAAGAAAGGCACAACCATAAATACTATAAGGCCTTAATAGAGAAATGCTCTATCAGCTTGAATTCAAAACTAGACTACTTACAGTTATGATTTGTGACTATATTGAATAACTTAATTTTGATATTGCTGAATTCAGAGGATATGAGGTAGTTTTAGGGATACCTTAGTTCAGAAGACATAACCTAGTGATAGACTAAAAGACAAATAAGATTCAGTTTGTATGTAACTGTATAAAAAGAGACTTAGCTAAATAGGGGGCAAGTACTCAAAACCAACCAGTAAACAGATACTAAGTTAAAGAGCCTAAGGCAGGCTATAGTGTACTAGCTATAAAGCTAAAGACAGATACAACCCTTTCAATAAAGAAATAAGTTGATTGAGGATACTATTATAAGGAAAGAGATTTACCTCTGGAATATTAACTTCTAACCAGACAAGAAACAACCTAAGACATTAAGGAAAGATGCTGGATCTATAAAGAGAAGCAAACATATGCTGCAATAAGCAAGCAACTAATACTGCCAGATTATTATGAACCATTTCAAGGACTATTTAAATAGTCAATGGAGTATCAGCTACCAGAATATGGCAAACATAACCATAAGATACCTTTTAAGGAAGGGAAGAGACTGACATGCAACTAGATCTACAGAATGATAGAAAGAGAATTAAAGATACTAAAGGAGTACATCCAGATAGAGCTAATAAAGGGTATAATCCAACTATTAAAGTTACCTGCCAGACATGGAGTACTATAAATACTAAAGAAAGATAGTATAGAAAGGCCATATATTGACTATAGATCAACTAATGTAATAACTATTAAAGACAAATACCCACTACCACTAATTATAGAGATCTAGGACAAGGTGAAAGGATTATAATAATTTATAAAACTTAATGTGTGAGATATATACAATCAGATTCACATTGCTAGAGGTGAAGAATGGAAGATTATATTTAGAATGTAGTATGGATACTATAAGTATATTATTATGCTATTTAGACTTATCAATGTGCCAACAACATTCTAGAGGTTTATAGATAAGGAAATACTTAAGAAGGTTAATAATACATTTATTATTATATATCTTAACAACATCCTTATCTTCTCCAATACCTTGGAAGAACATATGAAGCATGTGTCACAAGTCTTAGAAGTAATATAAGATACAAAGCTGAAGTTAAAGTGAATAAAATGCCAGTTCCATATTCAAGACACTAAGTTTCTCAGACATTAGATCACTTTAGAAGGCATTTATATAGACCTAATAAAGGTGCAAGTAATCTTAGAATAGCCAGTACTAAAGAACATCAAAGAAGTACAATCATTTATAAGATTTATGAACTACTACTAAGAATACATCAATCAATATTCAACAAGAATGATCAACATTATAAAGCTATTAAAAGGGAATCAGAGGTTCTAATGGAGACTAAAATAACAATATGTATTTGAATATATAAAGAAGATAATTACAGAAGCACCAATCTTAAAATCTTAAGACCCAGAAAAAGAACATATCATAGAAACTAATGCATCAGATTATATTGTAAGGATGAGACTTACCTAAATAAGGGAAAATGGGAAGCCACAACCCATTATATTCTACTTAAGAAAGATGACCCCTACAGAATTCAACTATGATATCCACAATAAAGAGTTACTTGCAATTGTGACAGCATTTAAGATATGGAGAGTCTACCTAGACAGAGCAAAGTATCCAATAATTATTAAAATGGACCATAAGAACCTGACATATTTTACAACAACAAAAGAACTCATAAGGAGACAAGCCAGATGGGCAGAAACATTATTATAGTATAACTTTAAGATCTAATACTGTAAAGAGACAGAAAATGGGTAAGTAGATATACTCAATAAAAGATTAGACTATAAGACATATAAAAATCCACCATTATCAGCATTATTAACCATTAATAATAAGGGCAACCTCACATACAACCATTAAATGCTTACAGCAACCAGTAAAGACCTAATTATTAATATAATTTAAACTGCAACACAAACTGACCTATTATAAGGGATGATTCAACAATCCAACACATCAAACTATGTTATTAATAATGATGGACTCATCTACTTTTATAGACTACTTTATGTATCAGAAAGCCTGTATATAAAGGTGATACAAATACACCACAATAATCCAATAAGAGGACATTTCAAAATAGAAAAAATAGTAGAATAGATTACTAGGAACTACTATTTCTTAAACATATGATGAAAGGTACAGCAATATATTACTAATTATGATATCTGTTTATGCAACAAACTGGCAAGACATAAGCCATATGGGCTATTACAACATCCAGAAATGCTGACAAGACCATAATAATAGATCATAGTAGACTTTATTATAAAGCTCCCTATCTCCCAAGGAAATAACATGATTATGATAGCAACTAATAAGTTAACCAAGTACATTCATCTTGTGCTAATAACAGAACATATTAATACAATAAACATAGCATACCTATTTCTTAAATATATTATTTTGCACCATAGAGTGCCAGAACATATCATTTTAGATAGAGATAAGCTATTCACATCAAAGTTTTAGAACATGCTTACCAACCTTATAGGAATTGACCATTACCTAACTATAGCATACCATCTGTAAGCAAATAGATAAACAGAATAAACAAACCAGACTATTAAGCATTATCTAAGGCATTATATAAACTATTAGCAAGATGATTGGAAGTTATATCTTCCTCTTACCCAATTTGCATTCAACAACATCATGCATTTTGTTACAAACCTAACAGAACGGAGGAACAATGTCAGCCTACAAAGGAGTTGCACTAATGCAAGCTGAACCATACAAAGAAGACAAACAGGTCATATGACCCAAAGGGGCTTGGCATTGGTATAAGGCTTGGCATCAGTATATGGGGTTATACTTGGGTATATGGTATACTAGGGTATACAGGGTTATACTCCACAGAGGGTTATACTTAACATTAAGAAGGGATATATAAGGATACTTATTTCTGCCCATATATCTAGTTTTAGTTCTTTATGCTTATTTATAAATTGTTACTTGAAGTATAACTTGGGACTTTATTTGATTTATTAGAACTTCTACAACAACTAGTTCTCACCCAACTAGTTGGCCTTACTCTTCTAACTATACTGCTTCAAGTGTGAGAAAGGATTATCAATCATAGGAATATCAGAACAGTATGTGGTGCATACAATAAGACAGCTATGCATAGCCAAGAGGGCTCAGAGATTGCAGGTCAGAGTCAACTGAATACCAAGTCTAACAGTGTACAGGTCTACAGAAGCCCAGGGCATAACACATTTAAGCATAGGAGAAATACTATTTTTTATAAATTATGGCTATAATCTGCAGTTAGTTAGTAAGCCTAGACTCATTAACATACTAACTGAATAAGCATTAATCATATTACAGCATATTACTTAGCTGCATCACCAACTTTCAAACAACTTAGACTTTGTGAATCTTCATATGTCACAATACTATGATTTATGGCATAAAGACACACCACAATTAAAAGAGGGGGGAAAGGCATTCCTTATTATATAAAACATTAAAACAAAATGATCAAGCAAAAAATTGGATCATTAGAAACTAGGACCATTCAAAATTAAATAACAAATTAGATTAGTAAACTATAAACTCAAATTATTAGACAGCATGAGTCAGATACACTTAATATTTCATATCTCATTATTAGAACCAGCACCCAAATACATTCAGATAGATGAAGACATCAAAATTGAAGAAGCTGATAACAAATATAAAGTGGGAAAGATACTAGATATTAGAAGAATCAGAGGGAAACCATACTATTTAGTGAAATGGGAAGGATATCCTACATTAGAGAACACCTGGAAACCTATTGACCATTTAATAAACTGCCAGTACTAGCTTTAGGACTTCCACTAATAAGCCACTTAAAATCAATCTAAAAGGATAGTATTACTACCTGATTTAGAGGTGGAGCCTCTTGAGTAGCTGCAATCAAACAACCTAGCACTATAAATACCTCACTAATAGATAAGTCACCAGCATCCATAATCTCTACATTATAATGCAGCATCTGCAGACCCTATTCCTTAAACTAATTTTATAATTTCTGCAGTTAGGAATGTTCACCCAACTTTTTAGTAAGAATCTTATATAATATATGCAAATCACCCTGCACCTAATCAATCTATGCTTGTAATAACTGCAGATCATAATCTCTAGTAACTAGTTAAGAGGCTATTCAAGCCTCCTCTTTTTAGAAATTATCCTACTTAACTGTATTAAATACTTGCTTATTGCAAGTACAATTTTCACAAATATATCTAGAGCATTTTCAACTCTGCAACTTCATTACAACACATAAAGAAGACAAGCAGAAATAGTTCTTATAAGGGAAATTAATAGAACTACCATATTAATTGATTAAGTTAGTCAGACAAACCCACTTATAATATTTATTGCAATTCCTGAACCCTGAAGACATCTAAGAACAATAGTATGCAGATATAGTGAAGAATAGATGAATGTACCACAACACAAATATAAGAAAAAAAGGGGGATGCACCTTATATATTATTGAGGATGCCAACCTGTGAAAGGGGGGAGTGATGTTATAAACCTAATAGGAGGAAGAACAATAAGGACCTATTAGATAGATAAGGATGACATATATAGAAAAGTACAACTGCAAGTCATATAACCAGAAGGTCCTAAATGCCAAGAACTGAATAGTCCTAGGGGGGACTATTAGAATAGTCTCAGTTAGGACCAGAGATAATGATCCTAGAAGGGACCACTAAGGGGAAGTAAGATAGGACTATGCCTAACAAGATAGAAGGATATATAAGGACACTCATTCCTATTATATATCTAGTTTTAGTTCTTCATGCTTATTATAGTTATGTTACTTGAAGTATAACTTAGGATAATATTTGATTTGTTAGAACTTCTATAATAACTAGTTCTAACCCAACTAGTTAGCCTTACTCTTCCAACTGTACTGCTTCAAATGTGAGAAAGGATTGTTGATCATAGGGATACTAGGATGGTGTGTAGTACATACAACAAGACAGCCATGCATAGCCAAGAGGGCTCAGAGTTTGCAGGTGAGAGTCAACTGAATACCAAGTCTAACAGCATACAGGTCATAGGAAGCCCAGGGTGTAACAGGAAGAAGGAGTGGATGTTAGTATAATAATTATTGCAGCTAATATGAGTAAGAAAGGATAGGATGCAGTCCTTATGCAAAAGAATCTATAGATTAAGAAATGTCATCCATCTTATTATGAAAGTGATATTTAGTCTGAAGCTGAGTTAAATTATAATGCTAGCTAATAAGAATGCCATAAGGTTCTATTTACTCTTAAGAAGTTCAGATCTTACCTATATAGGGTTTATTTCATTCTTAAGGTGGATGCTGCAACATTAGTCACTCAACTAAATTAGTCTATAACTAACCTTTTAGACTTGACTGTCATACACTAGATAGCTTGGATTCAAATATTTAATTTTATGGTTGTCTATGTGCCTAGAAAGAAAAATGTGATTGCTAATAGGCTTTTAAAGAGGCCTAAAGCAGAAGGGGAGGATAAGATTACTAAGAATGAAAACTTAAAGGTCTTCTGTTACGCCCTGGGCTTCCGTAGACCTGTATGCTGTTAGACTTGGTATTTGGTTGACTCTGACCTGCAATCTCTGAGCCCTCTTGGCTATGCA
>NIXA01000083.1:0-38141 GCA_002242795.1 Byssochlamys sp. BYSS01
GGGTTTTTAAAAAAAAAAAAAAAAAAAAAAAAAAAAGAGGCCGTCGTTACCTTTGTCACGCCAATCCTGCTTGCGAGGCTCTTTGGTGCTGCCTTGTTGGGTCCGTTGCCAGCAGAATTGGTGGCCTTTCTGCTTTTACCAAGGATTTTGTTCGCGAGTTCCTCATTTTTCCTCTTCTGGCGATCTAGATAGTCAAAAAGCCGTCAGAAACTAAACGCTATAAGCTGAACGCAACGGATTTGGCGAATGGGGTTCCAACCAGCTTTGATGATCTCGTCGAAGGAAACGGTTGTCGCCATTGCGAAGCAATACCGCGTAGAAGCAAAACAATCAGGATAAGACCAGCTTTGTGTAAAGTCCAAGAAGGGTGAAAGAACGAAATGTAATTTGAACTCGACAAAGTACAGGAGAGACTGCTGTGCAGGAGTCGAGTTGAAAGTCGCGTAGCTGTTGCGGCAAGCTTTGATGATGGAAGGCTTCTCCAAGCGCTCCACCCAGAGATCAACTTAAACTCCGCATCGACGATCGTTCAATACTGCCGTCCTGGTCTGGACTGTGATTGATGTGAGAGCCTCTACGAGCAATGACAAAGAAAGAGAAGATCAAGAAAATAACCGGGATACAAAGTGACGAAGACCACAAGCTCAGGGTAGTCGGATCTTTCCGGGCCAAATCCCTCATCCCCTGGACAAGCATATGCATAGCATTCGCACATATGATACGGCATCGCAGAATCTTCATCTAACGACCGGAAAAGATATCAGCACAAGATTCTATTTGATGAAGATACTACTGGATATTTGTGCGCCTGCACAGTTCATCAACCGCCGGAGAAGCGTTGCGCTGTCCCGTCGACTCTTTCCCCAAGAAGGCTCCTACTTCCTCGTGCGGACGTACAGGGTCATTTCTTTTTGGCCTGCTCTGATGATGCAGGAGTTACCTCGAAGATACGGGAATCTCGTCGCCTATGGCTACGCTCTGAGGTGTTCTTTCTCTTTCTGATTCTCTGTTCTGCGTATCTTATATCGGCACGACTCTCCTCTCCTGGTCTTATGGAGAGGGGCCGTTCGCCTTCTTACCGGTCACTCTGTTTATCTTCATCTCGGCTGTCTTTTTCTGGTTGCTAGTGTTCATTCAGATCATTGCCGTATCCGTTAGGCTCCTTATATCTACGGACAACATGAGTTCTGATAATCAGGGCCAGCTTTTTGACCGGCCCAGCGAACGCCGCCAACCGTTTTCTCTGTCGCTTGCTCTTCGCTCATACCGAAGAAAGGCAAACAGGTGAATTCTGCTACTGTGTTTATGTTTTGTCGACTATTGACGGTTTTGATTCAGCGCCGTGAGGCCCTCGATGCCTTCTCCTGGCTGTGCTGAAAGGGCTCATTACCCAGTCTTCAACCCTCAAGATCCCAGACACAACCCTATGGCTGCGAATTCTTCCCTCGTCCGCAGCAACGAGACAGAACTGACCCGCGGTTCTGTCCGTTGGGTACGAAGTCTCCCCAGAAGGTCTCTGCGAAAGGCAAGGTCGGGGCTTTTTGCGCTCACGGCTGGAATACAGCGGCGCACAAGCAGCCGCAAGGGTAGTCGTTCTAGAGTATTTACTTCGTCTAATCCAGCGGAACGGCCTAGCAACGGCCAACAGGTTCACTTGCCGGCCTCAACAACATCTGTAGCCAGCACAACGGTTGATGCGGAGTTCGGAGTCGGTCTTTATCGCATTAAATGCAACTGCTCTACGTTCCGCTTGAATGATCGTGAATATATGTTGACAATATCCTCCTCTTCGTCTCTCACTCTTATTAGCCCTTTCAGGCCTTCTGAAGTGAATCCCGGGATGCCCAGGTACGGTGGCTCGAATCTGGGAAACATGTCCAAGTCACCTTCCAAAAGACCAACTCTCAGATGGCACGACTACGATGAACAGAGTCGAAGAGTTAAGTCCTCGGCTCGCACCGTTTCAGACTCCACGCTAGGTGATTCTCTTAAGGAGAATGTTCCTCAGATTACGGATTTCAACTTAAATACGGAACCTCTCTGTCTTTTTCCTGCTCCGAGCCTTGAGAGTATGGGCTGCAGTTCGGCTATGCTCCTGGACGATGGAGACGGAGATAACCAAGTGCTAGATCTTTCTTCTGATTCTACCAAGAGTATCCCAGTTACCATTGATGTGCCTGCGGACCCAGATAGTCAGAGCGAGCTACATCCTGAAAGACTCCAAGAGACTAGTCCTCATGTCGAACTCGCTGCTGTGAGTATCATTACTAGACCGAAATTGAAACCGAGTCTGCTCTAACATTTCACGCAGGAAGCCCCGGCTCCAAGCAGAGGTTATTACCGGGAAGATACAGCTGGACGATTGTCGATCATAGCTGACTCTTCAGTTGCTGCTGAATATCAGCCACCTGGGCATCCTTTGCCAAGGATAGAGAATAATGACTTATCTTCGGATCGATCCACGCATTTGGATTATCACAGTGATGAGGGTAGTTTGACGGAGCGCACATCATTGTCAGCCAACCAATGGTCGCCTGTTGACGATGAACATTGGATTCCTTTGTCATTCAGAGATGAATACTTTGTCGATGGCAAATCCTACGATTTCCCGCCTGATAGAGGGGACAATGCGACAAAGACAGAGAAGAGGAGCAACGGAGAGAACGGAGACGACAGCATACACGGTGGCATTTGCCTCGATCATGATCATTTGCACAGGAGCTGTCGGATTCCTGAAGTCATCGGCCCAGGAGCACCTCGAGCGCCTCAAGCAAGGCGGGTTTTGCAGCCTCGAATTGAGAGAGTTCGTAGTGACTCGAGCGACGAGTACATTCCTGCTTATCCCATGTTCTCATCAAGACGCTTCCATTCTTGACACCTTTACTATCCTAATAGTCGTATCGCAGTTCGGCAGCTCTCAACAACATAGTTTTTGGGAGGTGTTCCTATACGCAAGTTGATTTCAAGAAAAGGGCCTTGTCTATATCCATACGTTAACGCACATTTCTTAAACGGTATGATTACGAGGATGAGTTTGAGCCCATTGAGTGAATCTTGGCACTATTCTGTTTTGCAGCCGGATGCTTCTTATACATACAATGCCACTCTTTACTTGATTATGCCCATGTCAGACACCTGGTTCTAAGAAATTCCAAAGATGAGTCGTCTCCATGATGTCAACCAGGCAAAGCTAGGCCCCGTCAGGTAAAAATAAATGTATACGACTCGGTTGCAACGAAGTAAATCCTGAGAGAATTTGACAAATCATCCTAACCGCAAGGTAAACCCTGCACCGACCTCCCCTGTGTCCCCGCCTGGAGCACCACCAAATACCCCCGCAAAGTCCAACCGCGGTGCCTCCTGGCCGCGCTTTGGCGCCTCTGGTGTCTCGCGGCGCCTGCGCCTTTCCATACCGGCTTTTGACGGGAAGGTGGGAAACATCTCCCTCGGCTTGGGACGAGGATCCTCCCGGAAATATGGATGTGAGAGGCACTCCTGAGCCGTAGGACGTGAGCTTGGATTCAAGGCTAGGAGAGAAGAAATAAGTTTCAGGCCGGCACTAGTAATATACGGGAACTTCGACCGTGGGAGTAGAGGTGGGTTTCCTGCAGGAGCTGGCGTGGTTGATGGGAGACGCAAGGACTTCGCATTGGGGAGGGAACGGAAGGATGGCCAGGTCTGTGCAGTAGGGGGACCTGTGAGGGCGAATATCTAGAAAACGTAGAAGATGTGAGCTTCTTTTCTCTTTTCTTTGATGTTGAATTGCGCAATGCACCGGTGACAAGTAAAGAATATTCCTGTGCCATACGTACCTTAGAGACTTGATCGACTTCGTTCTTCCCTTGCAATAGAGGTTCCTTTGTTAAGAGTTCCCCAAAGACACACCCGATGCTCCACATATCGATCTCCATCCCATACTTGTCCGCGCCCAGCAACAGTTCCGGGGCACGATACCAAAGGGTAACCACCAACTGCGTCAATTTGGGCGGCGGATCACCGTAGTACCTAGCCATTCCAAAATCGGCAATTTTGATCTCACCTCGGTTACTCATGAGAAGGTTCGAAGTCTTCAGATCACGGTGCATAATCCAGTGCGAGTGAAGGAATTCAACGCCGGAAATAACCTGCAGGAGCAAGGTTTTTACCTCAGAGGGCAGAAAAGGTTCGCGCATGTCGTCCAGGAGAGTCTTGAGGTCGTGTTCCAGGAAATCCATCACTAGAAAGACACTGCGCGCAAGAAAAAAAGAATTTCGAGAATTGGACTTGCATTAACATACTTGCCATATCTGGATCTTTCCAGTTTGTTAAGAAGAGTGGGGTGCTGGCTTACTCGTCTGGTTTGGTTCCCATCACAACCTCTCGAAGATAGACGATATTATCATGTCTCGCATCAAGTAGCGTCTGAATCTCACGTAGACCTGTCACGGGGAATCCGTCGGGAGAGTTTTCCATCTTGAGCTTCTTCAAGGCTATGATCTCGCCTGTATTGATGTCTTTCGCGCGCGACACCCAGCCGTACGAACCTTCCTCGATGTGATTGAGACGCTCGAAGTTGTCGACATGTCTGCAAGGGCCCCATTCTCGGACTGGGAAGGAGAGGAGATGGCTGGTTCGTTGCTTTTGCTGATGTCGCTGTCGCTGTTGATCTGCGGTGTCTGGAATGGGAGCTTCTGGTGTCGGTGTCGATGGCTCATTGGACAGTCTCTGCCGTTTCTTGGGCGGCGGTTGTACGCCAGGTTCTATCTCTTTTCCCTCCTTGTCTTTACCAGTAGGAAGCCAGTGTCGTTGTGCTTGTTGCCGAGCGGCGTCTTCTTCAGCCTTGCGCTGTTTTTCGGCTTTCGCACGTCGTTTCGCCTCCTTTTCGCGTTTTCGCTGCGCGATTATGGCTTCCGTCTCTGGCTCGTCCGCATCCGCCCATCGAGATTTCCCTGGAGCCGACATTGTCGTGGATGGAGTCAAAGCATTGATCTGACGGTGTTTGGGTGGAGTGGATGGGTCAGATTTGCTGGGCCGGGAACGGACGGGGAACGGACGGGGAACTACCTACTAGCCCTGTATTTTGGTGACGAGCTCGACTGGGGAAACCGGTCGAATTCCGATCGGCGGCCGATTTCAAATCACCCCGCCATATTATTGTTATTATTATTTATCAGATGTCGCATTTTTAACTCGCATTTTACTGAGAAGCTGGTTCGAATTTCTGTCTCTCCATCCTTCGTATTATTCTACTATCAACGACAGCTTGATTCGGCATACTCCGCGATCGAACCGGCCATGCTCGAATCATTCCAGGTCAGTTCGCCGTCTACCGGTACTAGTGACATGGGTCCTCGGAGAATTCTTTAGTGCTGACCTTTGAACAAAGACGACCTTCGCGGTCCCTATGACATGCGAAGGATGTGTGAAAGACATCTCAAGGTCCCTGTCTAAGATCGAAGGTAGATACATCACAAGGACAATAGGATCGCAAGCCCTATCATGCGCGTTGCACGAACTAAACCCAACCTGCAATTAGGAATCCACAAGGTCGAAGCCAATATAAAAGATCAGTTAGTCTTGATCGAAGGCACAGCACCGCCAAGCTCGATTGTATCCGCGATCCAGTCGACAGGTCGCGACGCTATTCTTCGGGGAAGTGGCACATCGAATAGTACGTCTCTACGGCTCTTTGGTGGCAATTGGCATTGTTGCTTTGACGCTGAATAAACACAAAAAAAAATGAATGGATGAATTAACGTCTTCCCATTTGATCCAAGTAGATTCCGCCGTTTGCATACTCGAAACCCATTCCACGTCAGTATCCAATACGATCCGAGGTTTGGTGCGTATGGTGCAGGTCGGGTCCAATATGACCATGGTTGACTTAACTGTTAATGGCGTTGCGCCTGGCCGTTACTGGGCCACTGTCAGACAGACAGGCGATATATCCGAGGGCGCAGCGTCTACTGGAGGGATCTGGGAGGCAGTTAAGACTAAGGTCCTGGGCACACCAGACAAGACTCCGAAGGAACCCCGAGGCGTATTCGGGTCTGTAGACGTCGACGATAAGGGTCAGGGAAATATCTTCCTGGATCGCCCGGTGGCGGTCTGGGAATTGATTGGGCGCAGTATGATCCTTTCGAAGGCTGTGGACGGTCCCTTTAAGCGGGAGGATCCGAATACGTTGGTTGGGGTGATTGCGCGGAGTGCTGGCGTGTGGGATAATGACAAGACGGTTTGTTCGTGTTCGGGGAAGAATGTGTGGCAGGAGCGCGCAGAGCTGCTTGGCAAGGGAATGGTCTAGGTTTCTATATTAGGGTATACATTATTATTCCAACACGAGGCGAGAATAATCTAGCTGTGCCCTATCTGTTCGCATCGCCGCAATGTGAACACAGTAGCTTGGGCTGCATATATGCTGCTCTTTCGCAAGCCACGCTCGTCCTGCCATCGTATTGAGCTCGGATATTGTACGCCTCAAGACCAGCGTGGATAAAAGCCGAGTCTTTGTTTCGCTAATTGCGGCTGGGATGCCGGTCCCTGTGGAGAGGCGCAGGGGAGTGCCGTGGCTGCTGGAAGACCAACCGTCACCAACGAGCCAACAGGGCCCACGGAAGGGCTTTTCGGAGCCAGTCGACGCGGGGCGGACCGAGCGAGACCAGACGTTGCTGGTCAGAGTCTCCTGGAATCTGACGTATCTTCGCCCTAAAATCGGGGGCCGAGCTTCTTCAAGGAAATCTGGGCCATCTTGGTTCCTTGGCCAGCGCGTAAAAAATTGGCAGCGATGCCCTTGTCAGCGACTCGGGAGTGGCAGGGGCCGATCTTCGTCGCTGGAGGGTCGCCAAACAGCCAGGAAATTAGCACGTTCGCGTACCGAGTGCGAAGCGGTGGCCGTGTTCAACACATGGTGGCATGGGATGCATTGCACGACTCGCAGAATCACCCAATTCCTCTCCGTTTTCATGCATGGCAAACCTCGTGAAGCTCGCACGACAAGTCCCGGATCTGTCGACTGATCCGGAAGCACACTGCAGACATTGGACTGCCAAAGGAATCACAAAAGGTGGCGTCAGCAAATCATCCTGTCCCCTCAGAGAACACAAGAGCATTGTCACGTACCAAGCCAATGGCGCTGTGCTATGCAGTGACATCCTGCATGAGCTGTGACGGTGATGAAGCTCTTGGCTGTGTTATTGGCTGTCGCCGTGAGTTTAATTCGAGGTCGGCGGCTATTTCGAGCTTCTCTGTGGTGACCGATGAAGCCCAGTCCAGAGCAGGGCCCCCCCTGTATTGCATGCTGTGTCAACCACGGTCATCCTGGGAAGCTGGGGTTCTGCAGATACTTATTAGTCCTTGCAGCTCCTTTTCCCGAAGGTTTGGTACCTGGCGTGTGTCCAAGTTCATTTTCGGCCGGGGACTACGCAAGAAAGTACTATGCGATCCATCCAGCAAAACAACACAAAGGTGAATACAGCAGCCCATCTGATTCTCCCACCCATCAGTTCCCTGCCTCGTGCCCCCTTTGGGGTCTACTTGACATAGAGGTGAGGAACACACGCACGGGGGGCGAATTGGGCGACGTCGACCCTGCGTCTGCGTCCTTCACCAGGGCACCTCCGATCTCTCTCGTGATCGGCATTCCGGCTGCTCGTTACGAGAGCGACCATGTCTCTAAAAGGGGTTGGTCTCCGAAAAGTCTGAGAGGTCGCTCTCTGAGATCCGTTGCTGATGTCTTCTTTAGGAAATCGAGACCTGGGTGCGGGCTCTCGAATTCTATGATAATGAGCAGTACGAAGAGGCTATCGACACCTTTTATGGAATAGCCAGCACTTCCAAAATCCTCTTTAATTGCGGTCTTATTTGCGCTACTATGGGCGAGCATAGACAAGCAGTATGCCTGATCTCACCCCTCTCATGTCTCCCACGTAAAGCTTTATTATTTCACGAAAAGCGACTGACCTGGGCCATTTGCAGATCGAAGATTACCGAAGGGCTGTCAAGTTAGACCGGTATCTCGCCATTGCCTACTTCCAGCAGGGAGTCTCTAATTTTCTTCTGGGTAATTTCGAAGAAGCCATGGCCAATTTCAATGACGCTTTGGTCCACCTTCGTGGAAATAAGTTTATCGACTATCAACAGCTAGGGCTCAAGTTCCGTCTGTACTCGTGCGAAATTCGGTTCAACCGAGGCCTCTGTTGCATCTATCTCGGCCAGACAGAGGCAGGTCTGCAGGACTTTTGGTCTGCTGCAAAGGAGAAGATGTCAGTCGATCACGGTGTCATCTTCGAGGCAATCCAGGAGAAGGGAGAGGTATGTTCCCATCGACGCTCTATGGCACCACATCGAGTGGCTAACCAGGTTGCCTGCAGGGTTATACTGTCTTCTCCATTCCTGTTGGGGTCTTGTATCGCCCGAATGAGGCCAAGGTCCGAAACCTCCAAGCGAAAGACTACCTGGGGAAGTCGAAGCTCGTTGCCGCGACGCGCACTGATCGTGCACCGTACCTGTATGGCAACCATTCGTTCGACAATATGGACTCCGCCGGCATGGATGGGGTACAGAAAACCACGCTCAGTCGACAGCAATCAGAGCCTCCGCTGAGCCGCGCCATTCTTCCTCCTACACCTCCACCAGACCTGGAGAAAACCTTCAGCGCCGGCGCTCGAGGCAGCATCGCGGCCTCCTCCATCCGGACAGCGTCGACGTCGCGAACACATTCATCGTCACGCGCAGCACGACCTCCTCCTCTCAAACTGAGCATCAACACCGCGACACGAAAGTCCAGAGATGATAAGTCTTCCGCTAAAACCCCGCCAGCCAAGACACCTACCGAAAGACGACAACAAATTGAGGCAGCGCGCCGGAAATCAGACCCCCAGACTCCGTCCTCGAAACTGAAACGCATGCGAAGTATCGGCCGCGAATTGAGTAGACGGTCTTCGCTCATCCTCGACAAAGCCCACAAGCGCAGTACGTCGAGTGATCCCGGCGTCTCGCCCCTAGAAGACGTCCAGAAGCCAGCAACCTCTGCCGCCACCAACACCAGTCCTGACCAGGCCATCACCAGCCCTACTCGCAGAAGCGGACCATTCCGCCAATCTTACCCCTACATTGACGAGGCGGAAGAAGAGCAAGCGCAGGAGGTAGAGGTTCATTCGACTGCAACAGTCAGTGGGCACCCCACACCAAGCGACTCCGTTGCTTCTTTCGATACTGTAGCCGCCGGCGGTGGCCCCCACCGACCCTTGACGCAATGGTACGCACCGAAACAGGTAACCGTGAGCAAGTTCCGGGTCAAGGCGCACACGGCCAAGGACACGCGGTACGTCGTGGTCGAACCCGGAGTCAGGTTCGCCGACTTCGAGAAGAAGATTCGCGACAAGTTCGGGTTCCAGTCCGACGTGAAGATCAAGACGCAGGATGACGGTGACATGATCACGGTGGGCGACCAGGAAGACCTCGATATGCTGCTTGAGTCTGCTACTGAGGTGGCCCTGAAAGAGGGCAGTCGTACGGGGAAGACGGAGGTATGCTATACATATATATATATGCCCCGCTACCCGTTTAACTTGCTGACTGATTCTTTTCTCATTATAGATATGGGTTGAGGAACATGCTTGATGACTGTCATGTCTTTTCTCTCGATTATTTCTTTCTTACTGAATCACGGCGCAGCGGTCGGTAGATCTGAACTACGGACATGTCCACTCCTGTAAATATCATTTTTTTTATTGGACGTCCCTATTGAACATAACTCTAAATAGTCTTGTACATATGTCGTCCATAATGAGATAATAGTGTTTACGACACTCTGGCGGTGCTTAATCTGTTGCCTGGGCATGCCTCTTGGCTATAGTCAAGCCTTGCGTAATTCTGAAAGTCAAGCAAGAAGATGCGCGTTCTACACATAATCATTCATCAAGCATATTATTCAATGCTCGTCTAATATCCATAAATATATATACATAATAAGCATTGTCAACATGCCCCATCAAACTTTCCTCCTCAGTAAACCCTTGAAGAAATCAAAACTGTTACTATCGCTCTGCAATTGCCACGTCTTCCCTGTTGGCCGATCGGCGCATCCTAGCTCCTCCGCAAGCAGCAACCCGTAATCCCGCGTGATGCCCTTGATTCGGGCCCTAACCCCTCCTTCTTCTTCCAGGGTTACGATCTGATCCATATGGAGCCAGTCACTATAATACATCTCTTCAAAAACCGTGTCAAAGCCGGTCCGGAGGAAGCGGGTATAGAGATCCTCAAAGGTGGTGAGGATGCGCGCGAGGAGTTTTTCAAGAGTAACCGGAGAGGAGTGGTCTGGGAGGAAATGCGAGCGGAGGGCAGTGAGTGATGTCGTGGGGGAAGCGTTCGTGGCATTGACGCCGATGCCAACCACGGAAATATACTCGTTCACAGAATAATGGGAGTTGATCAGAATGCCGCAGATTTTAGTATAGTTCCTTTTATTAGGGTCGGCTGGGTCGAGGGCGTCTGGGGTTTGTTGGTGTCAGTTACATAAAGAGAAAGGCAATCGGATTCAATTTGACGGCACGGAGAGTACTCACAGATGTCGTTCGGCCACTTCAACTTAACGGGCATTTTCTCGTAACCTTTGTCGTATGTCTTGATCCCTTTGACCACTGCCATCGCTGCCAAGTACTGAATGAAGATAACTGGAGCAGACTGTAGCTTTTCAATAGGATGTCGCACCACAGTCGAAAACACGAGAGAACCCGCGGGCGAAACCCATACATTGGAACCTCGACCTCTTCCTGCGACTTGGACAGTCGCTGTTGCAGTGAAGCCGGTGGGCAATCGCTGAAGAAGCTGGGTATTTCTGGAAAATGATCAATATCAAATTGGATTTCAAAACTGGCAGACACTCTTACTTCTCCAAAATTGTGTTCGTGCTAGTGATGGCTTCAGCGTACAGAAGTTGAGAACCAAATTCCGATGCCCCCTCTTTTGACTGCAGCTGGTAATTCCTTAGGTTCGAATAAAATGCATGGTGATTGAAGTAAGGTGTGAGTTTTGACGGTGGAAGGTCACCGCAAAACACTAGGCACTTTACGATTGTCGAGTAGTCGACAATGCCCTCATCAGCATCGGGGTTCTGGTCCTTCGAACCATCCGGCAGATGTTCCTTCAGTTCTCCCATATCCCATGGTCCCAAACTGCTAATACTGAACGTGTCGTTGGAATCTTTCAGGTATTGCTCTTGGCCCTCTCTCGTAACAGCGGACTGCAGAGACGACAAGAGTTGCGACACGCCAGCAGGGTCAGAGGAGGACAGATAGAACGACGAAAGAGAAGGAACAGTAGTTGTTTCTTGCGTGACTTGTAATCCCAACTTCAGTAGACAAGCCTTCATAAAATCTGTCCGGGCCTTGTCTTGAGCAGCTAATTCGTCCACGATCTTGGAGTAGTCGGTGCCACCGGCCTTTCTATCAAGATTGACAGCCGCGAACCTGTAAACTTCGATCAGCAACAAACTTCCATTAACTCTTTCTTCGCCGCATGTACGAACTCTGGATGTGCCCCTGTTAATATCGCAGAACCCTCCCCGACCTCGCAATAAACCACTGCAGCGGCCCCGCGGCCGGAGTCAACGTGAAGCTTCTCCGCATAACTAGCCAGCACCTTCACTCCTTTGTCGGCATATAGAGGGGCATCAACGAATACACCCCCTCCATTGTAGTACGATTTGAAAACATCAGGCACGGCCCCGACATTCAATACCTCTTTTGAGACGTTTAATTCTGCCGCCCGAGCGCCAGCTTCGCTGTGATATACAAATCCAGGGAAAGCACACCCTCGACAAGTCCCAGGAAAGAATGCAAGCTCTCGATCACCGATAACTTGCATCTTCTTGTCACCAACCTCAAATTCACAACGCTTGCTGCCGTAGTAGCCGCCAGCGCAAAATCCGAGGTACGCACCTCCTCGCCGGACGAATTGTTCGATTCTTCGGTTGCCCGCACCATTGAGCGTCTTGCAGTATTCCAAATCCGCTCCCCCAGGCATGACGAGTAATGCGCATGTTGTCATCCATGGCTCCTTAAGTATCATATCCCCAGTCACAGGTGTTACCGCGTAATGAGGAGCAAGGAGACGACGGAGGGTATACAGACATTGCCGCACGGAGTCCACGGTGGCGCCATTCCCTAGGGGTAGAAAACAGGGCTATTTGTTAGAATGTAATATTTCTTTCCGATAGGACTCATGCATCAAGTATGAAATAGGAACGAACCAGAATAGACCAGAACGTTGAGCTTCTTTCCGGTGAGATTTGCGCTCGTTGCTGCCATCTCGTCCAGCGGGGAAAGGCCGGAGAAATCAGCGAATTGATAGCTCGGTTAACACACACCTTTCCTTCGTACGACGTCGTTTTGCAGCTATGTCGAATAAAAAAGAAAACCCCCAGGTGCAACCAGAAGAAGAGGAAGAGGATGACAACGAGCCTGACGAATGGTGAGTGGATGCTGGGGCAGTTACCAAAGGAACTTCTCTGTCCCCGCACAACAGAGCTTTTGAGCTGACCCAGTTGGATTAGGGACAAGCGGATCTTCAGCACTGGTTGCGCAGGTGAATTAGGCCAGAATTTCTTGATGCTCTTGGTCACTATAGGCAGGCTAATAGGATCACAGAGGAACAACTGAAAATGAACGACTGCTACTATGAAAAGAAGGACTGGAGGAGCTGCCAGAAGGAGGTGAGCAGGCTGATATGAGCATCACAAGTCCAGGCCGCTTGGAATGAAGCTACCGTCGGACCACAACCAACGGCCCAAACTCGCTCCGATATAGATACTCTCTCTAGTCTAGGATGACGCTGATTCAATACATCTTCTGGCAGATGGAGACATTCCGCGAGTGCTGGAAGCGGCATGGCAACGACCAGCGCACGCATACGAAAGATGCTTGACAAGGCTGGATACGATGCACTATATTTCCGGGCTTCCTGTAATTTTACATTTATTATTATTCAGAGACGCATCATGTATCTCCTTCATGTATCACTTCAGTTGATAGAACTGCAATTGCAGCCCATCGTTATCTTCCTGCACCACTCACGTGATGGCGTGTGTTCAGCTCTCTCCGCAAAGAAGGAAGCTCCAAGAGCTTAAATGTTCCACCCCTTCGTAGCTTCGACTGCCCTCACAGACCATGACTCATTTACGGCTACAGCGGTCCCTATGGGCATTCGAGGCATTTAGCCCAGTCAGAGCACCTTCATGTCTCATATCACGCTCCTCTCCCCGCTATTCGCCAAACAATGCTGGGTGCTTCGAACTTACGAACCACCGGTCCATAAGCCGTTCTGTTCCCTTGTATGGATCCCAGCAGACATATTCGTCATCTGTCCCAGCAGAGAAGCCACCAGGCTCAATGTCTTCACCCCGGCAAACTCCATCACCACCAACCACTGACCGGGCCACCCGTGTCACAGCCCCAACCCCGTCGCAGCCTACGACTTCCAACATCTCCAAAACAGGCCTCGCAGACCGACCTCTAGAGCTAGAAACAACCCCTGAAGAGAAGATTGACTGGACGCGCTCCTTTCACGGGCTCAGCGCTGAACCATTTCCCAAGGAGGTCGCCGACATACTCCTTGCGCCGACGGACCCGGAAGAAGTTGAAATCAAGCCCGATGGCATCCTATACCTTCCCGAGATAAAGTACCGCCGAATCCTGAACCGGGCATTCGGCCCGGGAGGATGGGGACTAGTTCCTAGGAGTGAGAGTATTGTTACACCTAAGACGGTTACGAGGGAGTATGCTCTAGTTTGCAATGGCCGGTATGACCTTGGCTTATTTCCCTTCCCTCATTTCTTTGGGCGTCGTGTAGAACTGACGAATATAGCCTCGTCTCCGTCGCAAGAGGCGAACAAGACTACTTCTCCCCGGATGGCATTCCAACGGCTACTGAGGGCTGTCGCTCCAATGCTCTAGTCCGGTGCTGCAAGGACCTCGGCATCGCTAGCGAGTTATGGGATCCACGGTGGATCCGCAAGTATAAGGCCCAGTACACGCGGGAGGCGTGGGTAGAGCATGTGGTCAACAAGAGGAAGTCCAAGATCTGGGTCAGGAAGGATGACGAAGTATCTTATCCGTGGAAAGAGACGAAGTGAACGTGACGCCGCTTCAGGAGGAGATGAGATCGTCTACGGTGAAAGGTGACGGGATATTTCGCTAATTCATTTGTATATTGTAATCTCCAATCCACCTTAATAACATGTGCTAACATAGTCAGATAGAATACCGAACTTCTAGAATAGGAATCTCTTTCGAGCCAGCGCTTGCTATGTTTATGTTTATTCTATGGTAATGCCAGTGTAACAACCGCTGTCGGTGTGAATCGTCTTCTTGCCAGAGCCGTGAAGGCCGACAGTATAGACACTCCCTCCCAAGTCGGTCACGTAGACCTGATGCTGAGCAAGGTCGAGCTTGAGACCGATGGGCTAAAATGCCGGGCAAGGATCATAGGCTTTTCCTGCTTCTCGTTGGCTCCGACGTGAACGCGGTTCAATTAACTGCCTTGTGGGATGTTCTCCTCGATCTGTCCAGTAGAGTACCTGAAACTTTGTCTAACTCCAAATTAATCGGCTCGGGGAGTTTGTCAAAAATAGCGCAGCGTCGGAGCGATTCGACGCGGTCTCGCCAGCGGGAATGTCCAAATTTGCGCGGAAGATCTGGCCCTTACCAGCTTTACTGTGTCCTCTCTGTGTCCAGAAAATCTTACCGTTCGTACTGTCGACAGCCACACCAACACACCATCTTGTCATGTCTTCTTTGCCGCCTGTTGAAACATCACCGCGCTTGATGAGAACCTATGGTTCTTCCCATCGAAATCCCTGCAGTGACGCCCATACTTTCACGGTCACAAAAGTATACCTTCTTGTAGCGATCATCCACCACGGGCTGTTTCGGTGTATGCACTCCACCGGCAGGAATAAGGGTGAGAATGTTTGTTCCATCCAGTTTCGTCGGTTGCTACCTTTGGAAGATCCGTCAGGTTTCCTCCTAGACCCACGTCGAGGAAGTATGGTGATGGTGCCGATGGTACTGCTTGGAGGTAGAGGCCGCTCTTGTCACGCCTGGACCTAAACGGCCTTTCGAGAGGTGGTTTGTGCGCAGCCAGTTCACCGTCATGGCTCCGTCCAACTTCCTTTCCTAGGAGTAGTTATCTTCGATGAATGCATGAATGCCATGAATGCAACTGTGTCGAGTCCGATCTGATCCATTAATTTACAAGGAGGGGTCCATTTGTCGAACATCGCCTTCCGTAATTTGTCGATTTCCCTTGCTTAGCTCACATCTTTTGCGAGATAGGAGAGAAGTTCGTGCTTAATTGCGGCCCAGAGGCGGTTGAAAATGAGACTGCCTCTGCAAAACATTAGCTAAACGTCTTATATGAAACAAAGGAAGCAAAGAGAACTGCGCCAGCCGCCCCGGACGCGCTTTCTCCAACATAAGCCCAGATCTGAAAGACGAGGAGTTGGACCCGAAGATGCAATCCGCTGGAGCCTTGGGTCCATGGTATCGATTTTCAGCTCGAGTTCCTCGGGAACCATCTCTATGACGAGCCACGCATCCTAAACTGCCGATTCGATGTCCGCATACGCAGCGCATTGGCCATATGCTCGTGTTCCTCTTGATAGCGCCGAGAATTTATCGAGGCGATTGTCCATATAATCGATAGCGTCCTTGTGGCTTGCTCCGAGGCATCTCTGATGTGCATTTTGTAGCTGGCTGTGGCGAAGAAGCAGGCTATGCGTCGCCCCAGGACACCCTCAGTGAGGAGGACGATGGAGCGAGAGCCGACATCGTGAGCCGCTCAGGTGGTGGACTTCATAGATCGGTTGACCGACAATTATATGCACGAATTGCCTTCTTATTGTTGGAATCAGTGTGGGATTATAATAATAGGAAGTAGCACAAAATAGTGAACCTCAACTGCCAGAACTCATGAAGTATCAGGCCGCAGTGTCTGCTTTAGCCGCATACAAACACATGTATTTAAGAGGTCCCTGACATATCAGACCGATATGTAGGGTCCAGGGCTCTGGCAAACCTGCATCCCTGACTCTCACTCTCATCGGAATCCCGGAGTCGTCCATTGCTACTACTAGTAGGATATTATTCCCGGCTCTGCTCTGGAGACCGGCAGTCATACTTTGGTGGACCAATATGAAAGTCAGTAAATCTTTCGAAAATGCCACTCCCGCAACTAAAAATAATAAAGAAACAGAAAGAGAGGCATCCACAGTGGAGAGGCGCTAGGACGTCTAGTTCAGGCATGGAGAAAATGCTGGCTGCTGCGACCTGCTCCGGGCAGTCAGATTAGGGCCGACTTTGGGGTCAGCCGAAGTTCGTGCGAGAGGACCATTGCGGGCTTGCGTCTCCGGCTGGGATGGCTCGGATCTTCCGTGCTTGCTGCATTGCTTGAACGTAAGCTAGCTACTCTGTGCCATGGGTGGGGATGCTGACACAATCGCGACGCTCGACTTTGGTCGGATATGCGTGGACCGTTTTGGCTCTCGGGTTCATGGGATTTGAACCGCGGATTACACCTAACCCTTTGATTCTTTCTTTCTTGGGTAATGTGATAGGAGAATGACTGCTCGGCTGTCCATATACTTGAGCACCTATTATATATTAGTTACATTTTGTCAAGCAAGTTGAGGTTTACAATAAGTTATGAGGTTTATTTTCCCCTCCAAAGACGGCTACCGAGGTCTAATATCAGGACTGAGGCTCTCCAAGCATTTTAGCATAATTCAAGCACCAGGAGCACTGAGGACGATTTCTTTCTTTTTCTCCGTGGAGGAATCCCGTAAACATTAAGGATATACATGCTTTAACTGGACTGTTTAGCCTTCACCCATCAGAATCTTGTATCTATTGCTACTTCCCTTGGAGGCCATGTCCGATGGATACCGTCATCATCGCTGGTGGAGCTCATCTGTCCTTTGTACTGGTGCTAGGAAATACCTTCATCAGGACAGAACTCAGAGAGAATCATGTCGTCGACCCAGACTTGAACAGCCATACACACGTATCGAACTACTCAGTGCTCAAGACCCTGTATTTCGCCAGGTATTCACAGCACCACCTCGCCCCGCGATAGAGGATGAGATACTCGTACTCGATTTGAGCCTAATCAATGGCGGTCTGGAGCCCGACAGCGCCTTGCAGCTAAAATTCGAGCTGAGTTCTTCTACATCAAGAACCATAGCGTGCCTGAGGAACTCATACAAGATGCCCTTTCCCCGCTTCTTCGGCCGACACTTAAAATACGACCACACGTTTAGGTATACGGGAGTCGAATGGGGGCTAGTCAATAGAACGGAATCAAGAGGCAGTAGCTCAGATCAACAAGTTCGAACACTGAAGTATCCCCAAGAGAGTGCTTCACGTGACTAACGCGGAAAACCCTATCCCCGGCATTAAATACCAACTCCATTAATCTAACACGTTTTCCTCGGCGATCTCTATCCACAACTTGCAATGACGAGTCGCTGACATGTTTGCGAGGCTTAGGGCATTGGCCCGATTCAGTGTCGCGAGACTCTACACTACTCGTCGTTCCCTCACCATAGGCAGCAGAGCCATCGCGTTACATGGTCTGTTGTCTGTCTACCCGCAGTCTAGCTTTTGCTTACCGCTGAGATCGTGATATGATGCTCCACTGAAGCAGATTTATTTAATTACAAGGCCCAAAGGTGGCTGTGGAACGAGAAGCAACAGTTCGCTAAGCGCTATGTGAACTTCGATCCTGAGCGGCTTGTTACAGTTGCTGAAAGGGCGGCTGGACCAGATGCTATTTGCGTCAGCGTCACAAAACTGCCCGAAGGAAACTTCAATAAGGCGTTTCTTGCAAAGATGAAGGATGGCAAGGAGCTAATTGTTAAGCTCCCTAACCCGAACGCTGGAAAGGATCATTATACTACTGCGTCTGAGGTGGCCACGATGGACTATGTATGGGCCACACGATTTCATTTTTTAATGAACCGATGCTAATATGACTGCAGCTTCGGTCGAAACTTAATATCCCTGTTCCAAAAGTTTTGGACTACTGTTCCAAATCTGTTGATAGCGAACTTGGCATTGAATATATCATCATGGAAAAAGCGTCTGGCATTGAGCTCGGCCATGTTTGGGATGAGATGAAGCCCAGCAAGAAACTTGCGCTAGTGAAACAGATTGCTGCTATTACTGGGAAGCTATCTACTGCTCGATTTCCTGGTTATGGCTCGCTATACTATCAAAGAGATCTCTCCACATCGGAAATGATCAATGTTGATGGTGTTTTTGCTCTAGGTCCTATCACTGGTAGGGCATGGCTAGACGACAGAAGGAGCCAAGTTCAAATGCATCGTGGTCCATGGAGAAATGCTCTCGAACTTATGCAGGGCATTGTGCAACGTGAAACAGCTTGCATCAACAGATTCGCTCCCGAATTCAATAAAGATTGCCAGCGGGGTATCTACGGTGGACCAGGTGGTTACGTACCTACTGCAGGGAGGAAGATTCAAGTACTGCAAGACTTTCTCGCCCTCTGCCCTTATATCCTGCCGAAAGAGTCTTCACTTAACGTGGGAATTCTATGGCATAATGACCTCCATGCACACAATATTTTCGTTCATGGGGATGACCCACCCCAAATTACCAGTATTATTGATTGGCAAGCAACGCCGATTTATCCCATGTTTATAAATGCATCGCCTCCATCGCTTCTCGATTTCAACGGTCCGAAACCAGACGGATTGGTCGAACCCAAGTTACCTCCAAATATGAACGAACTGAGCACGGAAGAACAGAAGGCCGCAAAGAAACTCCGCCTTTCACAAATGCTCTGGGTTGCCTACAAGATACAGGCACAGATGCATGACGCCGAGCTTCTATCAGCTTTCCAATATGAGCAAACAGCTCCCTGTCAACTTCTACGAGCTGTAGGCATGCTATTTGATGATGGAGAACTATATGTCCAATCATTGATCAATGCTATTGTTCAAGAGGATGCCTGGTCGCAAATTTCAGACCAGTCTTGTCCAGTGAAATATTTGCCTACTGATATAGAAGAACAAGAAAGAGAGATGGCTCTGTGGTACAGAGATATCAGCCTTAAGCAAGAAGTTCTTGATATGGTTGGGGCTTATCCTGGTTGGGATGGCGCTGTGTCGCCTGAACAATACACTGAATTCGTGGGACTGCTTGCGAAGGTAAAGGAGCGATTCTTAGACAAGCAATCAGAATCAAAAGCAGACCGTGATGCATGGGAAGATGTGTGGCCTTTTGATACTGAATTGGACCCCGCAGTTTGAGTTGTGACAGTTCACCCTCCAGGCGTTCACTTAAACAAATGATCCAAAGTTCAGAAGTATAAACATGCACCTTCAAATTCCAAGCCCTACTCATACTCCTCTTCGATGCAGGTCTCAATTGTATCATACAACTTCCAGAGATTTTCCTTCGTCGCAGGTTGGGTGGTGTCAAGTTCGAAAGAAACAAACTTGTGGTGGCTGCCATACTTTTGAAGCAACTCTTTGATTCCGGGTTTTCTCGCGTTGGAGTTAACCTGAATGTTCATGGTGACAAAGTTCTCTTTGCCTGTAACGTTGGGGCCTCGATCAATACGGGATCAGATTCGACGTTCTTGGGAGGATAGACTCGGCTGCCGGCGAAAGAATTGTCTGTAGGAGGGTTCAGGATTTTTTTGATTGATGATGGTCTCTTTTCCGCTTGAGAAAATAGCGCACGGATACTTTTCTTCAACCCAGCAGCAGACATATCTGGAATGTCATCAGAGGATGAACAACGCAGACAGAAGTTGGCTGAATAGGTCATCGAGCTTCGTCTTGGATGATTTGAAAAATGGAATAGAAGATGACGGAAATAGACCTTAGCTTTGAACTTCTTCCCCGCCCTCCCTTCCCCCCCTCCCTCCTCCAGGATGGTGTGACGTGGAAGATTATCAGCTGCGGCGCACTTGATGCCCAATGTTCAGGCATTTCTGTGAATGCAACCAATGAGAGAGCGCGATATGTCCTGTTAAGCGCCCCTCTCTACGCAAATCACATAATACATCATGCATATGGATGCAGAAACAAAGCAGGATGGGATTTTGGCATGGGCTCCTCATATTATTGGAGAGCAGATGAGGCTGTATCTCTCTACCCGACATCATACTCCATGGCCTTATGCCAGCTGGCCAGTTTAGCCTGTTTTCGGAACGTATCAACCTTTCATTGGCCTTTACCGACGGCGGGCCCCTGTCAAACGTTACTTCAAGAGAACCCAATGCGTCGATGGCCGCGTGCTTGTGGCTTAGCAGAATATGTTACATGAGCTAGGCGGACTTTTTTGAACATGATGCTGACAGGATCTGAATGGGCTTTGGGAATCCCTTCCGCAATGGAAAATTCGCAGGTACAAGAAATAAGAACCTCGGTAATACTGAGGCTGGGAATCTGGAAATTGTCCTTCACTACATCTGACTCGCTGTCAAGGACTTGGCATGCTGACCATGCTACTAAGCTATTGCGCCAAAAAAAGCAACAAAATAGTAGCCGCTAGGCTACTAAGGGCCAACACCACCTATATACCAGCACCCTACTGCTACATGTTGGGTGCTGCGCCTAACACACTTCACCATAGTTAATCCAGGACTGCAGGGGGATAGACATGTCTCTCGGGTACAATGTTTGCAGTTGAGTACTTCACTTATCTTCCCTGGCCGGAAAGATGGCCTTTCACTCTCTACAATGAAACTCACTAAGTTGCATAGGCTGATGGCCAAAAGAGGGGATCACTGCCAAAAGTACCGTAAAAAGGACTAGCAAAATACACTTTCTGTTTCTCTGAGCTTCTTCTGCTTATCACCTGCAGCAAACTTTGTAGAGTCATATTATTAGGTCCTGAGTGTATAGAGCTGTACGCTGTAAACTCGACCAGCAAGTGCCAGATGTCAGTTCTACAATATCATGCTCTTGCCCCTATGTGAGTTTCCTTGTTCTTAGCATACTACTCATATGTCCTTAATCAATTATGCATTAGGTAGCCTACATGTTCAGAAGTAGAATTCGGACAAGATTGCAAGACGACGCCAGGCTTCAGGCTTGTGTTGCAGGCCACTGGGATGGCTGCGCGTAAGGAAACAGCTTGTCTCCAGCGCGCTATATATGCTGGCCCTGGGTCTTATCCGCGATAGCGGATAATGTTGGTTTTTCTGGCCTTGTATGGGAGGCATGCATGAATTGGATGTCTGGCTTATAGATGATAAGAGAATATATAATTGCTTTCTGTAACTCATCCCCTAATCTACTATTCTGATCCATTCTTGTAGAGCATCAGCCCCATGAAAGTTTATAAATCCTTGTTATTACAGATTTCATAAATTTAGGGTATATAGTATTAACTAATAGAATGCACTATAGCACTTGTAACGATCGAATTACGCTACAAGAAATGAAGTCTACTAATTTAATTTGTTATAGACAAAAACCAGTGTGATGCTTGTCCGTTAGGGCCAGGGTTGTGGCCTTTCAATATGGTAGAATTTGAAGGAATCAGAAATGCCAAATCCTAGTGTACCTCCTCCGTCAAATGCATTGACAAAAGCCACGCTCGAAGAAGAGGCGAAGGCCCAGGACGCCCTTCGCAAATAGTTTCTAGAGGCAGAAATGAAATTCCTCCAGCCTCCCCACACGAGCAGCCCATCTAACCGCCGAGCTAGACATCGAAACCCATTGGCGACACCTCTCTCCTTTCTGCACACTTCCCCACAGAGTAACCGCGCTGCCCTCTTCTTCGACAAAAAGATTACATCTAATGGCCGCCAGTTCCAGGGCATGTTTCCAGACTGTTCATTGTGAATTGCTGGCTGGGCTTGTGCAGGAGGTGTTGCCAGCATGGCGAAGCCAGAAGAAGGCGGAGGAAGGGGGAGGAAGATGGTGAGTCGAATTACTATGATGCGTGGTCCGGGAAACTTAGCAGAGGCATCAAGTCTAGCTAAAGGTCATGGATGTTTCCCTCGCGGGTGTGAATCAAATGCAAGTGCATGCCTTGGCGGCCAGGTTTGTGGATGGCCTTCATTACCCCGGTCTACCATTCCTCAGCACCCCGCATTGTCATAAATGCCTCCAGCCTATCAGCTAATAATTACTCACTTGACAAATGCATGCGGTTGATTCTCCCTTCCGAGATATTGGCTTCAACTCCTGACTTGGAGGAATTCGCTCTTCGGTCTTTCTCTTAGCCAAGTTATGGCAATTTCAAGTAAAGCCTGTACGCTCCATACTCAACAAACAGGCTGCTATTCCCATATCCTTCAAATTCCACCATTTCACAATATAAACTGTCATTACCTCCTCACCAATGCCCTAGCCTTGGCCCTCTCATCTTCAGTCAACACCCACAACATGTTACCCCGGCCACCACCCCCATCATTCACCTCATCCCACTCCTCATCCTCCATATTCACTACCATAAGAATCTGCGAGACCCTTGCAAACACCTCTCTAACAGAATAATCCCCCCTTGTCATCACATTGACAATATTGGAGAAATCCCTCTCCATACGCACAGCGCCAAATGCGCTCATCTGTTTAGCATAGCTCCAGATCCTCTTTTCCAGGACTTTATTGGCAAGATATCGTGCCGTGACGTCAAGCAGAGCGGTAAACGTCTTCGCAGTCATGATGCGAGCGATTGGCCGCATGAGTTGGTTCCACCCATGCTCGAATGTGCGGGACACATTGTCTGAGTCTCTGCCTTCATCATTGTCTGCGGTAAGATTGACGAGTTCTTCGTCAGTGAGAGAGTAATCTGCGTCCCGGAAACTGTCAGAAATGATCCGGCGGAGTCTGAGTTTAACAACATTGTTGAAGAGAGCTTGTAAGCCCTCGTTCAGTAGCTCTGTAGTCTTGGTAGTGAAGGATCTAAGGAGGTTAGACAGTGAGTCTGCAATAAATGACGCTTCTTTAATTACGGGAAAGGCATCGCGAATGGGAGACGATTTTGTAAGGGAGTTTTCGCGGTCAAGATTGACGCCAAGGTTTGTAGAGATGATACGGGCGAGGTATTCATTAGCCATGTCCAGACTGTTGACTAGAATGATGAACGAGATGATCCTGTCCTCAGGTGGGAAGTCACCCTGAACAGGGGGCCTAGGGTATGCTTCGTCGCGCATCTTGCGCCAGATCAAGCCGACAAAGTCAGAGCCCATAACACGCCCTATTGTGGCTATAACGTGGGCGACAATCTCCTTCTGTGAGGTAGCTAGGGAGTTTTGGATTATGGCGTTGGCGATGAAGATGACATCATCAACGGCTAGGATTATGAATGGTGAACTGGCATCGATAGGTTTGTCGAGGCTAAGGGAGAGGCCTGAAGGGTACTCATCTATCTGAAAAGCTTTCTCAACAGAACGGCAGAAGAAGAAGGTCGTCATGATGTTGTATGGGGTTATGAGTTTGGAGGATATTTTGCGGCTGAGGTTTGACTTTGCGAGGACGTCAGGCATACCGACTGGATCGCTGTCAGAGTCGGGGTGATCCTATTTGGTGTGAGTTCTTTGAGCAGTCGAAGGTTCTCGTGCTTGTAGGACTTACTCTGCATTTGCCGGCTATAAACCGTACGTAAAGTGACCACTTGCCAAGCATAGCTGCAATCTCATTAAGAAGGCCATCCACCTCCTTCAAATCCACGCCTTCATCGTCGCTATTTCTCATAATATTTGCTCCTCGCCCCATAGTCGGAGAATTCATCCTCGGCGTACCGCGCCTCTGTGGCTGGAGGAAGCTCTGAACGAGGAAGGAAAGGGGATAACTCTTTATATCCGTCAAGACCCTCTCCACACCCTTGTCATCGTTCCACGAATCAAGTATAATGCCTCCCTGAACATCAGCCTCCATTTGCAAGCGTTCAATGACCTTGACCATCTTTTCCGCCCCATAATGCTGTTCAACTAGATTTCCGTGGCCTTCTACAATCTGTGCGATATGTTCGAATAGTTTTGTAAGGGCATTAACGTAAAAAATCCCTGCTGCCCCTTTTTGAGCCGCCGTCGTCGGCGCATTACTTAACCGCACACGAGCAGCGAGAGCGACGCCTTGGCAGACATAGCGTCCGTAGACATCGAGGCCGATATCGCCCCTTCCAATAAGCGGAAACAGCTTGAAATATCTTGTCACCTTAACTCTATCCCTTTCCTTGGCTGCTTCCTCGAACTCTCGTAGTAATAGGTTGCAAAGGCTCTCCTTCGCAATCTCGAGCGTCACAAAAGGCGGATCCGGTATCTCAATGCTCGGCACAATATTTGAGGCAAAGTCTCCTTTTATAATCTCTTCTGGTACCTTACTAGCCCGCGAAATATATCGCGCTGCAGCCTCCCAATCCTGGGGAGCCTCCATAGAGCTCACGGCCCCATGGACACAAGCCTTGAGCTCAGCAACCTGTTCCACAACTTCAAGCGTATCTTCAACCCTCCTCTTCTCCAGATCCAGCGTGTTGACGCTATGACTCAAACGGCTGGCTGTGTCCGGTGCGCTGGCAAGCATCTCGCTCCTGATAGCGCGCGTAGCAATGACCTGAGATCTCAGCCCCACCCTCAACAAATCCAGCCTCGTTAGCTCATAGCTTAGAACTGACTGCGTCTCCAGCAAGGCATCGAGCCGGGCTGTGACTGTAGATTCGCGCTCATGCAACTCCGCTAGGACGGCGCGGATATCGAATAGCGCGGCGGCATCATTTATGGAGGGGCGGTCGTCAGTGAACGCTGGAGAGTACATTGAGGACGAAAGAAGACCACCAGGGCGCACCGGCAACTGGGCGATTGCGGACTCTCAAGGGCAATAAAAGAGAAGAAAAATAGATGTTAAAACAGCAAGAGGTTGGCCTAAGGTAATAGATCGGGGAATTTTGTAAGGCGCCCTTACATATGGCGACGGGCCCCCTGGACTCTCCACCAGCGCAGATCGGATTCGCTGCCGGACACCACAATAACCCAGATCTACAGCTATAAACAGACCTCAAAAAAAATTTAAAATAAATAAAAAATATAGACAGAGAGTCAGAAACCGTTCAGTATCTAGTATGCAATAGATCGGTGTGGAGACTGGCAAGTTCGGGGCCTTCTCACCCCGGGCGGTTTCGCACGAATCTCGCACGATAGAGTTTGGGTCGCCCGGTGGAGCACCAGGTCAACAATTCCTTTGCAAATCTGAAAAGTTGATCACTTACTACTCTTTTCAGACCAGTCTTTACTGAAAATCTTGGAATTCTGGTGCCCTTCCTCGAAACGAGGACATTCCTATCTGAGGACCATGATGATGACACCGGCTATCCGTGTCTTCGGCTACGATGTATATAACTCCATTCCGGATATGGTCTTTGGTCTGGGCTTTGAGGAATCTCAAAGTAATAACTGAACAGAGTCCCTTTTGAAGCTCTCGGTACGCTCAGGCAGCCGATTGTTACTAATTCTTCAAGAAATATACCGTCCGAGGATTTCTACCTCGTTGGCGATGATGCTTCCACAGCCGCTGCGGTCGTTGTCGAGCTTAAATGGAAGATCGAGGATTTGAAAAATCCGTTGGCCTTGCTTTACATGTCGCGCGGCCTCTAGGTATGTGTTCTATTCTAGCCTGCATGTCGATGATTTTTCTGTTCTCTTTTCGAGTTCTTGGTCCCAGAGCCGTGAGTACTGATACCAGCTCTTCATCAGGAATCTCTTTCCACACAGGGACCGACGCCCAAATACTTGAAACTGTCGAAGAATCTCTTGAAACACAGGTGGCCATAGGGTTTGCATCGACAGGCCGTCCAGAATCACAAGGACTCCGGGGTCTCCTTATAGTCGGCGGCTACTACGGTGTCTTCCCGGACCATTCGGGGAACCACTTCCGTCTCTTTTGCAAATACGGCCCCGTCAACCAAACCAACAACGTGGGCAATGTCACGTATCCCACAGATAGCCCCGAGGTCGCCTCCGTGATTTCTGGCAGAGTCCGTCTACTTCACCAAGAAGACCACCTCAGATCATCCCCTGTACGGCGTCAAAGACATGCCATCTTTGTCGGCGGCACAAAAACAGAAAACTGGTGTCTGGCGTACAAGTTCTTACCGCCTACTATGGGCCCCAAGGATGTGCGCCACTACGCGCCATTGATGCAGGAATGCGTTTACATGCTCAATCTGGCGTCGCAGACGATCGGGAAGATTGCGCATGGGACAGAATTCGGACATTCCACCAGCTTTGACACCCCGTTGGGTCCAATCCCAACGAATATTACCAATACGCTCTCGTTGAGTAAGGAAGACACCGCTCGCGGCGAATGGTATAGACAATTGCCCTTTTGAGACCCGGCGAAACCGAAGGAAATCCGACGGGCAACCTACGACGTCCTCTAAGAATACGTCGACCAAACGTCGGAATCGGGGATCAAGGACCTGCCGCTGGGCGAAGCAGCGCTAAAGGTTTCCTGCGTGGTCGATTACCTTACGAACGGCCCGTTCCTCTCATCCTATCCAGTAAGGTCATCATCACTGGGCGCCGGTTTCGCGACCACGTTGGCACTCCTATCGTGGTCGATCTACTGCCTGGTCACCTACGAAGGCATGCAGGACATATTTTTACAAGAGCTCGTTGACCACGGTGTCTCGGAAGAAACACAACGGGATCCGGACTTTGCTCACAGTCTATCTTACCTTGACAAGTTCGTGAAGAATCGGCACCGTTGTGCCTATATCCCGTTTGCCACTGGGTCTCATGGTTGCATCAGATTCAACTTTACTCTCTTAGAGGTGAAGATCTAGCTGTCAGAGTTGGTATATCGCCACGAGTTCTCCCGGGAGAGCCTGGAGGCGATTGAATACGACCGGGAATTCCAACCGATCCGGGCATTGAACTTTTATGTCACTGCGCGAAGAAATGCATGACGTGGCCCCGGCCGTCAAGATAGGTGCGTTCCAACAAACGGAGATAAGAAAAAAAGAGACAGAGAAAAAAGGATAGAGCTCAAACGCACGGAGAAGATAGATCCATTAGGCCATTAATGCTTAGAGTGAATATAGAGCGAATTCCTAGGAAAAGGGGTCATAAGCGCTATCCAAATATCAGCCATCAAAACAGCCGGAATCTGGCAGATCGCATACTCTGGAGTGATGCACGCTCAGCTTTGCCGCAGAATTCAAGGATACGAAGGAGGCGAAAAACACATCCCGTTCTCTGGATCCAGATCTAGATCTTGGAGATCTCCCGGTGCACGATCCGCCCCAGCACTTCTGCGGCTAGGGCTGAGCACACGCATCTAAAGGCGGAAAGATTATCCGAGGTACCCCGGACAATCGATAAACCGCGTTTCGTCCCGATCTCAGCTCCCCAGAGCACGCAAGTTGCGGTTGCTCTGGTTCTGCCAGCAACTGTCTGCTTTGATGTTTCTCTAAACTCTCGTTACGTTGGTGTCTTCTCTTGGCTACACTGGAGATCTTGTTTTCTTCGGTTCAGGGGTTCTTGTCGACTGATTGCCGATGAGCTCGTATCGGGAGGACATGGACACTAGTACGACGTCTCCCGAGGACGGCCAGTCGTCAACTGGGGACAGTGCCTATACCTTTGACGCTGAAGTGGTCCGCGAGTTACTGAAGGGTAAAAGACGCTCTCGGGACATCAAAGCGTGTTTCCCGTGCCGCAGTCGGAAGGTTCGATGTGATGGGAACACGCCGTGCTCGAGTTGTGTGAGGCGAAATCATGCAGAACTGTGCTTTCATTCAGGGCGTTCTAGTAGCCAGCGTCGTCAGCCGCGTCTGCATGCGGTCAGATCTGTTCAGTTGCCAGCTGAGTCTCCAGGACAATTATTAGTCCCGCCCAGTATTACTCTGCCAGGGTTAGTGACGCGCCCTAATTCAAGCCAAGCCTTGCCGTTCCGGAACTAACCATTGCCACTGAATAGCGCCGGCTCAAATGGTCAGTCTGTCGATGTGGATGCAATGATTAAGAGCCTGGATGCCATGGGAGACCAGATCGCTTCCATGAAATCCGAGTTGATCCGGTCTCGAGATGAAGGAAACCCCGTGCGTGCTGTCAGCGTCGACTCACAACCGTCAAATGATAGCGAGCAGACAGTACAACTCCAGACGCGGCATGCCTTTGGATCGAGATCTCCAGGACAATATGTCATAGAAGACGGCACAGGGGCGACGATTTACCTCGGTGGCAATTCCGACCCACCTCCAATGCTGGGCTGTCGAATACCTTCCGATATGCAGGTGCCCGATGGTGCTCTCCTAGAGCGACTGATCCCCCGGATCTATCCCTTTGCGAGCTTATGGCGCACCGAGGTTCAGTTTACGGAAATTTGTCGGGCTCTTCCAGATGATTCGGATATTCTCCGGTCCGTTGACCCAGCCCGTCGAGCGTATAACACAACTGACATGAAACAGATACTGGGACATTTACCAGAAGTTCGCACAACCGTTCTACCCCGCACTAGTTACCATGGATCAGTTCAACGAGTCATTGTTCCCGTTTCTGGATAAGCGGCCAATGTTCGAGAGCGAGACGATATTAAAACAGGAGATCGATCCGTCGTGGTTGGCGTTGCTGTTTGCTGTTCTGGCGTGCGGGGTCCAGTTTTCCAATGAACCGGCTAGGGAGCGGGACCTGCGGTCCAAAGTATTCTGTGAGTTTCGCATGATCTTCCTGTGGTCACTCTCAATTGAAACCGGGTTTAACGTGAGATCGATCAGTATGCTCCTCTTTCCAGTGTCTCAGGTCAACGAACTTTTTCAGCAATACCAACATGGATCAAATCCAGGCCATGTGCCTCATGGGTCATTGCCTGCGAAATAATCTGGATCAGAATTGTTCCTGGATTCTGATGGGTAAGGTGCACATGCTTTGTCGATGAGTGTGCTACACTAATCCTGATCCATCAATGCAGGATTGACTGCTCGTCTTGCCCTGAGCATCGGCCTCCATGAAGAATCGATTCCTGGCTCACCCCCTCCCAATTCGGTGGACCAGTATCAACGGAAACGACTATGGTAAGCGCTATGCCACTCAGTTATTCCAAAACTATTCTCTAAATCTTACCGTGACAATGATCAGGTGGATGGTCGTCTGGCAAGACTCATTCCTCTCATTCACCTACGACCGCCCTCTGAGCGGCGTCAACGTGGACTGCCGCATCCCATATACAAACAGCAACGACGGCCACTCCTTCTCCGAATCCGTCTTTACACTATGCGAGGTCCTCATAGACCGCGCCCGCAAAGACTTGTCCTATCCACTCCCGACCCAGAACGAGTCAGTCCAGCGAGCACTCGAATTCAGGCGCCGCGTCGAGTCTATCCTCGACACCTGCGCCTCATTCCTCCGCGACAAGTCTCGGTGCAGATCGGTGCAGGACCATCTCCAGCGACTCGTTCTGCACATCCATATCGGCTATGTATGCTGTCGACTCAATCGGTTCTGTCTTGACCGGTCCGCCAACACCAATATTATGAACAAAAATAACACCAATAACAGTAATGATGACACGACAATCCTACCCCAATCAACCCGCATCTCCCTCGTAATTGATCTCACCCGCCGCGCGAAAGAGGTCATCCAATCCTTCCTTGACATCCACCGTCTCTCCGCCAACGTCTCCCGATCCTGGGCCCTGATCCACAACGCCGTCAGCTGCGCGATTATGCTGAAACGCGTGCAGAGACAAGTCCTGCACGGTCCCGCGATAGCGCCTCTCGTGTCCGGGATGCCGTCCGGTCTCGACTTCGACCTCGACCTCGAGGTTGCGACTTTCCAGCCGCTCGTGCAGAGCTTACTCTCCGTGCTGGAGAGAGAGGCCGTGCTGTCGCGGTGGTACGATACGGATGGCAACGTGAGGAACTTCGGGCCTTATTCGAGGGCTATTGAGGCGCTGAGGTTCGAAATTGGGACTCTGGAGAATGATAATGAGAGTTAGCGTTACGAAGCTCATGATTCTTTTTTTTTTATTAGATCTAAATACAACATATCCTACTAGACCTATATAGATAAGGCTATTGAACATGTTATGGTATGCCCAAATGCTAGCGACCAGTCGAGCTTACGACCTGAATCCAAAGTCTTGCAAGCTCTGCACAGTGTCCCCAGTGTCCATCATTCAATAGAGTGGGTGCACGCGTCTGCCTTACGGCATACAGATAACATCTACCTCCTGACGCCGTCGTCTAAAACAAAGAGAGTTCTCTCACAAAGAAATCACTTAGAACATCAGCCGTGAATGTCGCCATAAGGATATATTATACTAGCTAGCACGTTAAGACCTTCCCAACCCCAGACATCAACGTCGTCCAAGAAACCAACCCCGACGCCTAGGCTGTATTGGGTTCTACGCTAAAAGGAGCGAAAAAGAAAAAAAAAAAAAAAAAAAAAAAAAGAGCATATAAAAAAAGACCCGCCTTTTTCATGTTGCATGTCGCATTCAGTTTGTTTGCCTTCTTTTTATTCATGTACTCATCGTCACGGCCCATGTATCCAAGGCAAGTAGCCGGTCTAGCTTTGCCTGCTGGTTGGCTGCTTTGAATTCATCCGGAGCGAGCTGATTCTCCCCCAGTGTCTCCATCAACCAGCTGGGTTCCCCAGAGACGGTGATCAATCCCTTCAGCAGCACACTCTTCTGGGTCTTATCATACATTGGAATGACCGGCGGGTAGCTCGCGTGTCGGAAGAGGATCCGGAGCAGACCCCGCATCTGCTGGTCTATGGAGGGATGATGGATCGCATCCAGGCCATCGATGGTGCAGATCAACAGCGGGGGCATGAAATGCAACACAGTGTCTATTGCCGATAGAACTTCCTTCCAAGAAGCCAATGTGCCCCGGAGAAGGCCAAGACTGTCGGGTTTTAATGGGCTCTCTATGTCGCAATCCAGCAGGGGCGGAACGAGTTCTATAAATTGTCTGAGAAGGCTGTACGCAAGGGCGACGAGAGCCGCCTGGAATGGCCGCTCCCCTGCGCCCTGGCTTGGGAGGGAACAGAAGTGCGAGACGACGGGTATACCAGCCTGTCGAGCGAAGCACACATAACTGGCGGTTAAGATGGCAGCGGAGTTGGTGACTGCCGGTTTTTGGTGCTGTCCAACGACAAGAACCTGAGAATGGCCACTCGTGGCCCAGTCGCGAAAAGATGTTAGTACATTGTCTGGCATGGAGACTTCTAGGTCGGGCTCGACGCAGACGATCTGATCTTCACTGTTGAAGCAGTCCTGGAAATGCTTCGAGGCAAGCTGGAGGTTGACTTTGTTAAGCTTCCGCCTTGTGCCCTGGGGTATCTCGTGGCCCTTATGCAGGCCTTTGGAGTGAGCGAGAATGACAGCCTGTTAGCCACAACCACACGAGTTCATACAGGTAGTCCAGTGGAGCATACCAAGCTCTTCCAACGGTGGCGCCGCCGGCTTTACCGTCAACGACACGACTCCGCTACATCGACCGCTGACAGAGCGAAGCTTATCGCGTTTCGCGGCAAACAATTGCGGCAGAAGCGCCTCCCTTTCCTGCTCCAGCCTAAGCCGCCGCGAAGAGTAGCGCTCGATGTCCCATATAAACTGACGCAACCAAGCAAGCTGGGCAGCAACTCGACGGTCCGACCCTTGCAAGCCGATTATTCTCCACTGAGTCTGTTGCAAGTGGAACAGAGCGCTTTGCGGGGTGCATTCGCCATCGGGAGGGTGGTCATCCAGGTCCATGCCGTCGGCAAATCTACGGGCGATATCGCGAGCAGTATTTCGGATATTGTCGACCAAGGGATAGAGGTCGGAAGATAAGTCTTGATTGGGACTCTTGAGCAACCGACAGATAGACATGGATTTGTACCAATCGACGCACGCTCCTAAGAAGTAGAAGACAAGAGAATATAGGCCGGCGACAGAGCGGAGCCCCTCGCTAGCCGAGAAGAAGGTAGAGTCCCTTGCCACTACGGAGATGGCTTCATTGATTTCGACAAGGGCTTTGAGAAGAGTCTCTGCGGGAGACGGATAATTGATTGACGCCTGGAGCGCATATGATGAGGCAAAAAACGCTTAGCAACAAGACAAGAAGACAAGAGCAAGCCAGCAAGCAGCAAGGAAAGAGGGTGTTACCTTGATCAGAGACTGTAATATACCGCATAGGAGAGAGATGTAGATCTCTCTTTCCGGAAGTGGCGCTAATAGTACGGCGTGAGAGTCGAGGGTCGAGAGAAATTGATCAGCCAGAGGTAAGCAACGACGGAAGGCTCGTTGGCGGGGACTGGACGACCAGTAGGCGCTGGCACGCCGGATGAGCTCAACGACATCCTCGACAGTCTGGGCCCGTTCGTGGAAATCAACAGAATCCTCGGACGGTAGCTCTTGTTGAAACTTCTTCCAGATCTGAGCCAGTTCGTTGTATTCGACGTCGAGTCGTGCAATGGCCGGGTCACTGCATGTGGGGAGGAAGATAAGGATCAAGGAAAGAAAGAAAGAAAGAAAGAAAGAAAGAAAGAAAGAAAAGGGAACTTAAAAAAAAAGATTATTGAACTAGACGCAACAGGGAAACATACTCGGAGATATGCTTTTTTTGAAATCGTTTCTTCCAGATGTTGATCTGATTGACCGGACCAGGGTCCGAGGAAAGATCCGCGGAAGTTTCTAAGGGCGGGAGGATCCGGCTCAGCTCCAAGTCCATGATTTGAAGGTGACTTGGAGGAGAGGGAGGAAGAGGAAAGAGGAGAAAGAGAGCGAGAGGGAGGGAGGGAGAGAGAAGAAGAAGAAGAAGGTGAAGATTGGGGAATGAACGAGCAAGTACGACAGCAAAAGTCTATTGTGGAGGAAGTAGAGGGGAGTGGTGGTGGTACAACCAAGGGACCGGAGACGTTAGGTTGGATCAAGGTCTGGTTCGGAAGGCGGCAGACCTTGCAGATGGTTCTGGCGATGAGGAACCAGGCCAGGGTTCCTAAGGAGCATTCCAGGGACGGGAGGAGGAGCCAACAGGGTCTCCAGGGGAATTAATTAAGAGGCAATGGCGACAGCTCCGGGCAGTCTGCACAAAGAGACATGGCGGATCCAGGGCAGTGGGCGGGGGAAGAAGGGGGGAGTGTAGATGGAGGCGTTTGATGGAGGGGATGGAGGGGGGAGGCGGGAGGGGAAAAGCCTCGGAAAGCATCAGAAGAGGTACAGAGTAGCAGCAGCAGTGGCAGCAGCAGCAGTAGATAAATTAAATTACTAGCATTATTATAAGACGAAAGAAAGCAGCTTCGGCGGTCGACGCGAGCCTCGACCGGCGGCCAGAACTGCCTGAACAGCGTCGCCCGGCCAATGCCGCGCTGCGCTCGGACTGCCTGGGCTGCAGCTCCAGATGCCGGTGGCCAGTTGCCAGTTGCCAGTTGCCATTGCTTCAGTCTCCGTCAGCGCCTTCTGATTCCTTTTTCTTCTGCTAATTATTTACCATTGGGGGGTGTGCGTGTGTGCGTGTGTGCGTGTGTGTTTTGTGTGTCACCGCCGACTGACGCTGTCACAGGCCCATCATCCATCATCCTCTGCTGTCCTGCGTCCCGTCCACGGAGAGAGTCCGCTGCCATTCTATATATAGCAGCACGGGCTGGAGTCCAGTCCCAGAACTCAGGGTGGCCTCTGTGCTGTTGCTCTTATTGCATGCAGGCCCGATCCTCCATCGTACCTGTGAAACCGGGGGGCACCAGCGCCTGCCCAAGATCGGCCCGTCGATCGCTCATCTTGGCAGTGTCTTGTGTGCGGTGTTGAGGCGCCTTGCGCTCGTATTATTATTATCCAGGCAGTCTGACCAAATTACTAAGGCTGAATTCAGTTCAAAGGTGTATGTATAAGTCTTGCGCCCCTCGGAAATTTCTATTGAATGTCCATCATCCTTCCTTTTAGCACTGTATCCACCGCCGTCACGTCATTGCGTTCGCGGATCATACCTACCTAGGTAGCTACTGGCCCATGCCCTCATCAATGTTCGCAGGGGGGTATCCTGGTAGCCCTCTGCCCAGCCATTCAGGAGACGTATTTAGACCGCTAGCCAGCATATACTATATAGATTATATAGTAGGTAATATATATACATCCTTGGATCCGTTCTCCATGGCACCGAATGGCCTGGAACTCATCCCCGCCAGTCGGGACAATGTGTGCTGGACCCTGAGCCAAGCCCATCCGGAAGCCAGCGCAATGGCAATGATAATTAACTACTGACTCGGTAGGCACAGATCGGCGGGGTAGACATGCCACACGCTCAGCAGAGCGACCAGCACCGTTGACAGAAGAACCAGGTCATGTCTTTTGTTCGCATTGCCCTTGCCGCAAAGTTCCGTCATGCTGCGGAAGATCAACATTGCATATCCATGTGCCTATCATTGTATAGACTGCTGATAAATGCAGTCGTCCATGTCCATATCCCCCCCCCAATAGCACTAGTAGGTGATCATATGAGGCAGCGCTGTCGAGGTTTGTGATGAGATGGAGCACACAGCCTGTTTAAACGAATCAATGAATACTTACAGTGGCAAGCACACAAGCTATCCATAATCTTCAGAGTCCTGGCAGTCCTTATCAGGAGTGTTCAACACTTAAGGAGCATTGGGCCCAAATGGCCGAGGACAACCTGATGGGCTGACAGTGCCATGGAGGGTACGCGGCAGTCCTGTCCAATACGCACGCTGTCAGCTTCCCGAGACTGCCCCGGTGGTCACTGCAGAGGCAAATCCAAACACTGTTATCTTAGGTACCACTCCTACTAAAGCCCTAGTCGTAGTAGGTAGTTACCTAGGTAGTAACTATATTTTCGCACTTACGCAGCCCTCGTGGCGTCCTTCTTTACTATCGGGAAAGATGCTGTCGGCAGTCGTCCGGGGCTCAGGCGGGATCTGCACGTCCAGCCCACATTCCCCCACTGATCACTTCTGGAGGGGGGCAAATAACAAAACACTGTCGATATTATGGATTGATTGTTGCTCTATTGCGAACGGGGACTTGCTGTCTCGATGAAAATAATGCTAACTTGCTGGCGTTCGATGTGATCCGTCGACAGCCTGAGTGAGAGTGAGCGTGGCTGCAGATCTCCGTGGCGGCCCCGATCGACGACCGCAGCAGCCAAGTCGACACGAATACGCGCTGTGCTTGCATAATCACCATGTCATTCATCCCTTGGTGAGAGTGCTGAAGCCAGTACCAGTGAAGTTGTCAGCGGTATTTGAGCGTGTTCGTCCAGTCTAGAGTCGAGTACGCGTTCCTCCATTCGTTAATAATGTTCTTGAGCTGGGCGTGGTTGTGGTAGTGGTTGTTGGTTACCAACCCGGTAGATAGACCCCGCTCCAGCCTCTACACTGTTACTTCCATACCCATCCCGATTCTTCCGGGTCTCCGTCTTTTGGCTCGTCTTATTAAATATTCCTTCCTGCTCTGAAGAGCTAGAACTGATGCCTTCGATGCTTTTCTGATTTTCCACTTACTACTCCATTACGCACCACGCTCCTTCGCGCTCCCCAGCTGACTTACCCCCATAATATTATTGTTAATCTGGTTCGTCCAACCCGAAGCGACCACACCGTTCTACCGCACCAAGATTACCCGTGGCTCTGCTGCAACGATGACCTCGACCACTCTGGTTCCTTAGACTCTCTGCTGCCTTCGTGAACCATCCTCGACCAAATCGCGCCGGGAGACCGTGTTTTCATGGGCCATTCGCCTCTCTTCTCCCCTTGGTCGACGATGAGCGCTTACTCCGATTCCGTCGGGGCGCATTCGGGTGGCTTCCTGCTCTCAATACGCCGCCCTGCGCCCCTGTTCTCTTTCTTACTGCAGCTGCTATTATTGCTTCTTCTGCCATATCCCTTCTCTCCAGTTGCTCAGGCCACCATTGACACTGCCTGCCTCATCCTGCCATCGAACTCGTCTCACGATCTGCTGTCGACCTCAAACGGTTTTGCCTTGCGGCGTGGACAGGTTCTGCAGCCAGATATCCGGCTTGCGCCTCTGACGCAGTCCCTGGTCGTCTTGAATGATAGTCTCGCTCCGGTTCGATTCCTACCCTTTTTTTTAACTCCTTGAGGAAAAAAATCTCTCATCTTTTCCCGATTCATTCTGTTCAAGTGTTTTCTAGTCGTCTGCTGTATTGTCGGACACTTCATCTCTCTGTGTTTACGTCTCATTACATATAGCTGACGTCGTTGATTTGGGCCGGCAGGTGTTTAAACTCCAAGGGCATCTGGTCCATGCCGATGCTACCAGTTTGACTGCTGCAGGCAGCGACACCATTGCCCTAGTTAGTTGTGACAGCGAGGATTATCAAGGGAACCTGAATGCTAGCCAGACCCTGACGAACATCCTCACGTCGACGTCGACACCAACTGCCGTCATCTTGTACAGCACCCGATTCAGCCATTGCAACTACACCACTTATTCCGCTCCTGTCTCTGATTACCGCAACGTCTTTACTCTGCTGGATCCGGCACTGGCAAGTCAGGTCAAAAACCAACTGGCAGCCAACGGAAACACAACCGCAACTATTGGAACCAATATGTCGCTGTCAAATCCTAGTCCGAGCTCTCCCACCTCGCCCTCTGGACCTTCGGGACCCGATACTGGCGGGCCCAATACCGGTTTGTTGCTCCTTCCCTTTGGCCAGGTTCAGTGTGACGAGGTCACTAACTGCGTACTGAAAAATAGCTATGATCATCCTGTACAGCATTACAGGCATTATCACCGCTCTCTTTCTCGGAATCATTATTACCGGTGCCGTTCGCGCCCATCGCCATCCGGAGCGCTACGGGCCCCGGCGTGCCGTCGGTCGTCGTACCCGACAGAGTCGAGCAAAAGGCCTTGCAAGAGCCATGCTGGACACGATTCCGATCGTCAAATTCGGCGACGAGCCCGCTGATCATGCTTCGAAGGGCATCAAGGAAGATGTCGAGCTGGGCAGCGCTGACGCCGCTGCTGAACGGAGAGACGGCAAGTCGGGGGAACAGGTCGAAATGAACGAGGCGAGTGCAAGGGACCAGCAGCCACATCAACAAACTGATGCCAACGGAGAATCGGAACGTGGCGGAGCGGCGTCCGAAGCTCTAGCATCGGGTACTCAGTCCGAACCGACGCATGAGACAGGTAACTACATGTGTCCTATCTGTACCGACGACTTCATCAAGGGCCAGGATATCCGCCTCCTGCCATGTAATCACCAATTCCACCCGGAGTGTATCGATCCGTGGCTGGTGAACGTTTCAGGCACATGTCCCTTATGGTAAGTGCAATGACTATATTCAATGCCTCTTGTGAGCACTCTTGATATCCGTATTGCATGGCTAACATGTCAACAGTCGTATCGATCTCCACCCTGCTTCTGCCGTGGAAGAAGACGAAGGCGAAGGAGCCGGCGACAGTATCGCCGAGGGAACGCAAGAACCTACTTCCGCACCTTCGCATGATGCGACTCAGACGCGATCCCATCGTGGCCTAGCAGCGTATCTACAGGAGACGCTGAATGTCCGACGGATGCTCGACGCAAGCCCCGAAGAGCGCCTACAAGCCCTCCGGAATGTGCGCAATGTGCGCCGAGAAGAGGGCGACGGCGACGAGAACGCGGAAGAGCGCCGCCGACACCGACTTCGATTGACCTCGCGACTTCGGGATCGATTCCGGATCCGAACCCGACAGCACGGGGAGGAGGAATGAAGACACATGTACTTGGCTGCGATGGCGTTTGGTTAGACATTTTTAAGTTTAGGGGTTCATTTTGTAACATCTGGTTTCACGTTGATATTTACGATGGCTGATGACACTTTTTTTTTCTTTGCTATTTGGCTATGCTATGAGCTGGGATATCTGTGCAAGATTCTCAACATATGCAATTGCTCACGAGGAAATGCGAGGCTGGCTCTGTTTTCCGACTGCACCAGCGATGGACATGTACATGGCTGTATCAGGCAGTGTGAAGCTGTACCTAGGTAACAAATGTATGGATAGATCCATGGAGCAGGTGTATATACCCCTATATATATGTGTGTGAATAGAATAGCTCTTCGCTGTGGAAGGCCAACCAGGTCATCGGCGATACTAGGAGGGAGGAATGTTAGTCATCATGTGCTCTAACGTAATCCACTACCGAACGGTCCGCACCACCGAGCGGTCCGGTCTCCTCGCT
>NIXA01000084.1:0-37935 GCA_002242795.1 Byssochlamys sp. BYSS01
ATATCTAAAACAAGCAAATCACTATCAGAATAGATATCACTTCTTTAACAGAATTAGAACCTAGAGAGCTTTCTATAAAAGATAGCCACTCTAGGCCTGACCTTAGCATTATCAGGAAGAATAGTGGTATAGGAAGGATGTGAGATAGTGGTGAATATATGCTTAGACTCATAGATTCAGGATTCTTCAAAAAGGATAAAATCTATGCTAGATTCTACTTCCTGCTCTAAACAAGATATTATAGAGTTTGAGCTCCTATTCACATTATTCTGAAGGAATTGGATTTCCTGATCTAGAGAGCCTAACATAGGTCTAGATTCTTAGGAGATGATGGTAGGATAGGAATATTCTGCTATTTAAACTGTTCCTAAAGCTGATGTCTAGCCCTAGATTAAACCCTAATTATTTCCTTACATTAGGAATCACTAGCTAAGTGGTTGCCACCACAATTAGCATACTAAATTCTTGTATGAGGGCAAGCCTTAGCATAAGTTTGATAGATAGAGCAAGTATGTTGAGCTATATAATGTGTTTAAGAGCAGATTCCACATTTAACCTCCTTTTTATAGTGAATTTGAGGATGTCTAAAGCCTTGACATTAGCTGTATTGAAGGAATTTATTATAAAATCTCTCAACCCAACATTCTTCACCTGCAATAAAGATTTTGGAAGCTTGAAGAGCTTGAGCAGCCATTTATTGATTCTCTAAATAAAGAATAATAGAGGTGTAAAGCTTCTGAAGTCTAAATTCTTCCCTTTTCAGCCATTGAGGTTCCCTAGTAAGCTTGAGATAGGAATTAAAGGTTTTAGTCTCTTCCTTTAAGCAAGCTAGGCCTTATATATAAAGGCTTTTTAAGGAACTCTATGTATCACTATCCTAGACCATTACTGGTCTAGGAACCACTTCTCTAGAGGGAGAAGCTGCTTTCAGATATCTATATGTTCAATCAAGTACTAAACTAAAAAGCTAGGCAGGGTAGTCACCACAATTAAAAGATTAGATCTGGATTTGATGGTGCTTGCCACTACTGCTTGTTCCTGAATTCCCTGACTGGCAAACTGATCATTGATATGATCCCTAAGAAGCTTGGGATTGAATTCATCCATATAGGATAGTGGAACAGTTAGAATTAGTCTTCTCTCTCTAGGAATTCTGGATGGTTGCTGAGCTGAAGGAGCTGAAGGAGCTGAAGGGGCTGAACTAGCCTATGGGCTCAAATCCATAGGGGTATACTTAGTCAGCTCTATATCCTTTCTCTAAGGAATAACCACCATTAGTTGTTTCCCTATTAGCTTAGGGCTTGAAGCTTTTTAAGCTGCTTGGGCATAGGTCAGCTTAGCAGGCTCATTCAGCTTATCCAGGATCCTATCAAGCTTGCTGTGAATAGGAGATAGATCAGGTTCCTAAAAAGGCTGAAAAGGTGGCAGACTAGTTGTCTGAGAGGGAGCTATAGGGTTCAGATATTGAGACAGAATCTCATAAGCTTGCTGAATCTGAATTGGGACTCTAGTTCCAGTAGGAAGCTTAACTATATGAGATAGGCACTCTTAAGCTCTTATATAAAACTCTCTTTATTATTTCTGCTTATACTATCTCTACTAAGCCCTATCTGCCAGAATTTGATCCTCTTTATCCAGATGTATGGAACTGTCAGATGAATAGTCTATAAGGGTTGCTTCCTAAATAAGGGGAGCTCTAGGGGGACCCCTTAGGCTAGCTTCTAAAGCCATTCTTAAAAGAGCTAGAAAGGCAGAAGCAAAGGATAAAATATCCTCCTCTTTCTAATACAAGATGGGGCACCACACAAAGGGGGAAACAATAGAGTGGGTATATAAGAAGGGGAAAGGATTCAGAAAGGATTCTGAATAGTGATTTTTGAAAGGAATCACTAAACCAAAAGAAGCTTTTAAAGGGAGCTTGCTAGGAACCACCTATAACCTTAGGAAGTAGAGTTGAATAGATTCCTATACTTCTTATACCAGAATTTAGTTCCTTCAGCCTAGCTAAGCAGTCTAATTAGATAGCTAGCTAGTAAGCTGAATCACTATTCCTAGAAGTACAGCTCAATATTTAGGCCCTACTTCACAAAGGGAGGAAACAGGAATAAAGGAAATATAAGAAAAGAGATCCTTCTCTTTCTCCTTCTCTTCATCTATCTAGTAAGCCTGCTAGATAGAGCTACTTAATGGATCCCCCCTTTAGTTAAGTATTATATCCTAAGAACCACTACTTCCCCCCCTATATGCAGTATCCTCCTGTAATAGAAAGAGGCTAGTACACCCCTAATATTGGGTGCCTCAGGATCCAATATCATTTAATTAGTGAGGAAATCACTAAAGCAGCAGGGACTCAGCTCCTGCAAAAGGCTACAGATTCCTATAGTGCAAGACCAGTCCTAATTGCCTCCCTATTATTAGGGCAGGCTTCTTTGAGGGTTTGGATGGTTTAGCAGGAAGGTAGAGTTTGGCAGGAAGGTAGGGTTCAGCAGGAAGGTAGGGTTTGGCAGGAAGGTAGGGTTCAGAATGGTCAGGTGGTTGGTGAGCTGGTAGGTTAGGTAAGCACAGGATAGGTAGGGCAGTAGGGTTGGGCAGAACTAGCTGGACCACAAAGAGTTTTCAAAAGGGGGAAAACAGTGGTTTTGAACCTGGATTTCAGCAATGGTAGGTTGAATTAGGGCATGAAAATTGAGAGATATGATAGGCTCAATGAGATCTGTAAGATGGTATCAGTATTGAGGGTGCTGACCCCCTAAATGTAGGGGTCAGTTTGGTCAGGGCGGAGTTGTTTTTGTATAACCTTCCTTGGTGAGTATAACCCTATACCTTTGGTATAACCCTATATCTTTGCCAAGCCTTCTGGGTCACATGACCTGTTTGTCCTTTTTGTATCATGTGGCTTGCATTAGCACAGTCTCTTTGTAGGCTGATGTTGTCCCTTGTCTGTTAGGTTCATAACACCATACTTAAATATATTACTTAATTGTATCACTAACTTTTGAATAACCTAGATTTTGTGAATCTCTACATATCATAATACTATAATTCATAGTATGAGGACACACCATAATTAAAAGAGGGGGGAAAAGCATTTCTTATTACAAGAAACATTAAGATAAAATAATTAAGCAAGAAATTGGACCATTAGAAATTAGGACCATTCAAAATCAGATATAAAATTAGATAAGTTAACTACAAACTCCAACTACTAATAAGCATAAACAGAATACATCTAATATTCTATATTTTATTATTGGAACCAGCACCAGAACATATTCAAATAGATAACAACATTAAAATTAAAGAGATGGATAATGAATATGAAGTTAAAAGAATACTGAACATTAAGAAATTTAGAGGGAAACCATACTATTTAGTAAAATAGGAAGGATACCCTATATCAGAAAATATTTAAGAACCTATTAACTATTTAATGAACTGCTAGTACCAGCTTCAGGACTTCTATTAATAAACTAATCAAAGTCTGCCCAGAATATCAGCAAATTAGGAGAAGGAATAAAAGTTTCTATAAATGCAGTAAGCTGTTTTAATTTCTCTTACTCTACCAACAACCAATTAAATTCCACTAATTCCTCTTCACTAGGAGGATCTTCTTCATCCATTACTGCAAGCAAGTTTAAATTATGCACACTTATTTTGGTGTGGCAATCCTCTGTAAACTTTCATTGTTTTCACAAACATTTTGCCTTTACAAGCATAATATGCAGCCACTTATAATGCAACTTAACCTCTGCATCTGCAGCATCCACCACCTATTTTAACTATTTATATTCACACTCAACCTTCTTCCACTCATTTTTACTGTGAAACTTATAAATGTATAATCAATCACTTCTTGTACATGCCACACAATTCTTGTTTTTTGAATCCATGATGCAACAATAATCATTCTAGAGATAAAAGGAACAAGCAACCTTACATACATTACTATTTTGCAATATTTCATTATACTGTTAAAACTAATTAGTCATATGCTTAGACAACATGATGCAATATTTTTAGAAGATGGTTTTGTCCAATACAGGACTAGGAGAACACTCACTATTTATTATTGAGGACAACAATCCTAGGAGAGGGAATGATGTTATGAACCTAATAGATAGGAAACAATATCAGCCTATAGAAAGACTATGCTAATGCAAGCTGCACAAGACAAAGAGAACAAACAGGTCACATGACCTAGAAGGCTTAGCATTAATATAGGCTTGACATCAGTATAATAGTAGGAAATTATATTTAGATAGAGATCATACTCACATACTGCTGATCACTATCATACCCATATAACAGGATTGGATATATAAGGACACTCATTTCTATTATATATTTAGTTTTAGTTCTTTATGCTCAATTTGAATTAAGTTACTTGAAGTATAACTTAGGATTATATTCAATTCACCAGAACTTCTAATAGCTAGTTCTAACCTAACTAGTTGGCCTTACTCTTCCAATCATACTGCTTTAAGTGAAGAGACTATAGGGACACCAGGAGCAGCACATAATATATATAATAGGACAGCTATACTTAGCCAAGAGGGCTTAGAGATTGCAGGTCAGAATCAACCAAATACCAAGTCTAACAGCATACAGGTCATAGGAAGCCCAGGGCATAACACAGGGGAGCATTTCTCTTTGGGGCCATTCAATGATTGTAGCCTGCAGATCCTGAGATCAAGCTTGCAATGCTCCCCAGTATATAACTGCGCCCAGCTGTCCAATGTCTGTTTAGATAGAATATCCCTTGTCATCAACAGCTTCCATGTGGATGCATGATAAAGCATATGCCATTTGTCGGCACCACAATACTTGGAGAGAATGAGTGCTTTTATTTCATTTCAAAAATGAGTGAAGGTCTCCATTTTTCAGACATGAAATGTTCTATCTACTCTGAAACTGTTTTCATTTTTATTCCCAAGCCAGACTGTAATGAGTGAGAGAATTGACTAACTTCATGATCCGGAAATCCTTCAGATAATGGGGGGCATACTGGTAACCTACAGGTTGATTCAGCATTTGAAACAAATCCGTATCAAATCTAACCGCCCAGGAATGTATGAGTGGTAACACATACAGAAATCATTCCAAGCTGGAGGCATTCATCAGCTTCAGCCAATTTTGTATTGCTCCCAACTTGTCAGCAGATGGCCTTAGACAGCCCAACACCTGGGAACAGGCAAGCAGTGGCTCCTTCCAGCCTGCAAATCTACATGTATATTGCACTCAACTAAGCAACTAGTGCCTGCTGGCTAGGTGAGCCCCTGAGGATTCCACTCACTTGGATCGATGGCAACCGGGGTGAAACTCATGTCAGTTAAGTGGAATCACATCTATTTTCTTCAGCTTCTTTTTTCTCATGTATCTATCGCATTGCTGGTGAAGATCGTTGGGGCAGTCAGTGGAAGAAGACAAGCAGGAGAAGGTGGGAGCAGTCAATTACACAACTTTCATTTACCTTCACCATGGTCTGATTGCAGAATTGGAGTAAAGATAATTGACATCAGGAGATGGACACAACTGCTGAGTGAAGTTGTCCAGGGACAAACCTTCAAGATGCATCATTCCCATGAGGATGGGGTCAAGGCCTTCCCTTACCTGTTTGACAATCTCATTTTCGTGTGTTATATTTGCAGACAGGAGCATGACTTTTTGCTCGTCCACATCCTCACAACCAGTCATGCCGTCCGAATCCTCCTCCCGCTCATTCCGGTCCGGTTCCAGATCCCTCTGCTGAAGCAATGGTGGCTGATCACCCTGGCTATCTATATTGCTCAAGTGAGGCCGGAGATTGATTTGGATCAAATTAAGTCCTTCGACTTGAAGGGGCGAGACTGGGACTGGGCTACAGGGAAGGCTATCAAGGGGCCTCATTATAAAGATGCTCACTATGTGAAAGCCATTCGAGCATTTGGTGAAGTGGCTCATATGTGGGGTAACTTGGAGAAGTATTATTTGAAGGCTGCTGTTAAGTTCGCAGACGAATTTGACGGGTGGGGTGGATTTGTGTGATGGACTGGACAAATCTTTTTTCTTTTCTTTCCCTCCAACAGGGGCATACCATCTGGTCGCTTCCTTGTAGTTCCCCACACTCGCTGCGCCTTAAGCGGCGCCGGCGCCAGCTTTTTTTTTTTTTTTCCCTTTTTTCCTGAAATAGAAAATGATACATGCGAGACGAAAATAGGAATACAAAGGCATTATTTCGGAACCTGCAGGTCGAAGATCAGAGCCGCGCGCCTCTGTTTGCGTTGGAGATGACCCCCGGCTCAGTTTTAACCCCAACTCACCTCAACTGCTGCTTGATCGCGTCCAACGGGCTCAAGACCCTTATTATTTGTCAATTAAATTTCAGTTTGTGAACTCTGGAAACCTATTTTGGACGGTATTTATATTCAAAATAAGTTATATTCGTTGAATTTCTGATTCTAGATAACCTGGGGAGAAAAAGAAGGTAAAAAACTTAAGTAATAGTAATAATAGTAACCAAAAACGGTAGCAGAAGGGTTTTTTTTTTACTTGCTAAACATTGGTAAATGGACTTAGAAATGCTACTTTTTATTGACCAAAGAATTGTTTTTTTTTTTTTTTTTCATTGCGTTCGTTCTTGCCTAGTAGCATAGTGACTTCGTGGTCGCTTCTCCGGGAAATACGGACTGAACTTTCGCAGCGAAGTGTATTAGTCTCTTCGGCTTGGAATGACAATTTGAAAAGACTCGAAAGAAAACAGCTCATAGATGATACATGGATACAAGTGGATGTGCCGTGACAGGCGAAGTTAGAAAATTTGGAATAACACCATGATAGACATCTTGTCTCGACGGCAAGTCCTGTATTGGGAATCAGACCTGGCTATCGTCGATGGCATGAAACAGATAGACAGAGAACACCGACTAGGTACGCCCTTAGAAAGTAACCATAAAAGAATGCCGGCAATAAGCGGACGTAAAGGTGGCAGTTCACGTTGATGGATGTAGTGACAAGCCATGTGAACGTCCGCCTGATTAGGATTTTCGTATTCGATTTGACCGCCTTTCAGACGAAGTCAGTAGCAGTCAGTAATAAATTCGGAGAAGTTAAAAGAGTCTCCAGTTCCCTGATGACTCTTGTGACTGATATGCTGACACAGCATGGCCTTTTCCTGGTCGCTTTCGGCTCGCTGGATCAAATCGTCGAAGGTGCCAGAGTCGAAGTCGAAGTTCAGGTCGCCCACGACATCATTTTGACCGATGGCAACGTTCACATGTTCTAGGTCACATATGTTTCCGTTTGCCCCGGTATTTCTTGCTCTTTCAGCAAGAGCTGGATGAAAGGGAATTGGGGTCGTCACGATGGATGAGACGGCCGTCGCATTGGATCCGGGGGAGTCGGCCAACGCAGTTGTACTAGGCTTTCTGCCATTTTGAAACTGGCGCGATGCCATCCGACGCTTCTTTTCAGATGATTTGCGAGGTGCGTACTGGTATCCCGGATTCTCCGCGGCGTGTCTGCGCTTGATGTCGTCCGCGAGCAACTTGTAATGGGCTTTGACTTCATCGGACTCAGCGTTCCACTGTTTTCCAAGCATTTTTGCTATCTCCATTAGCGGTACTTCCCAGGTATCAGGGTATTAAGTATACTCACAAATATCGTTATTGTGAAATTCAGGGTACGCAGCTCTAATTTTCGGGTGATGATGCTGGCGATACAAGATAAAAGCATTCGGGGGTCGTGGAACTCTCGAAATTCTCGCACGGATGGATTTTTCATCGGACTTATCCGCGTTCGCGGCGGCTTCGTTCTGCAAATTGGGAATCATGGTATGAGACGACAGAGAGATCACAGTGCCCGCAAATGCAGGAATACGCATGACACGAAGAGCATTGATCGAGTTGTCGACGAAGGCCAGAACCGGAGCATCAATGAGGGCGCTGTCTGCGTATTAGCTTGTCCATTCTCTGTAATCCAAACGGGCATCTTACCTGAGACGAGACTTTATCTTGTCGAGATTGTCCTGGCCGATCATGTCGGTGATGTTCGTTGGAAGCAGGACTTCGTTGTTCGTAGATTCGAGGTGACGCAAAGCATCCTGCCAGATCAACTCCGTGACTTTGTCCGTAGGTTCGGCAGCTGCCTTCACTGCAATAGGTATCATCGCCATTTTGGATTTCAGAATCAGAAGCAGAAAATTCCAAATACGATAACAGATGTCCAGGGCGAAGAGTCTCAAGCCCCTTGGAGTTGATCTTAGGACATCAGAAGGGAGTGCGGAGCTTGTAGTTCAGAGAGAGTGTCGAGGAGAGGGACGAGCAAGAAGAGAGAAACTAGCAGAAGACTAAGTAGACTGGATAGATGAGCTTCGGTTCCAGAACAGTTTGGGAGGCTGGTCTGTTTCTTTGTTCGATTTTACTGCGTGGGTGAATGCTTGCGGCTACTTCACTCTAGAGGGGAGAGGGCTCCACCCCCCAGATCCATACAGGGTATAAAATGTCTACTGACATATCTAATTCGAGTCCTTCTTTCTTACCCCTACCTCTTGACAAGCAGCGAATCTGCCTGTCTCGTTCTTTTGATAGGCCGACCCTCGCTCAACCTGACTACCTTTAAATCATTTCTCACTAAAGCACCTGCTTTTCAGATAACCCTTTTTGTCTCAATTTATTCGTCTTTTCTCTAGTTTCATCATGGACTTGTACTGCCGCACTGTTGTGAGAGTTCTTGGGGCCATGGCTCAGGACGCGACTTTGCCCTCTGAGCAAAGACACCAGGCCCTGTACGCGGCTGTCTCGTTCTTCAGTCACCGTAACCCCTTTCGGCTTATGGCCCAGGTATCTGCTATAAACGATGGCAGATCGTTGATCCAGCCTCCCCATCAGACTACAGCGGTGGCGGAGAATGGCGACTCCCCAGTCAACCGCTACGGAATGTTTATCAATGCCATTATTACCGACTCTCGTGTCGTCCCCACGAATGCGGACTTCGAAGGCCACCCGATTGAACTGTTTAGTACACTGGACCCTCGTATTGAAAATGCGTTGAATGGTGCCCAGAAATTTCAAGTTCACCGGGCCTTGCTTTCTTTGGAGCAGGATGCCAATCAAGACCTCGTCAGATGTACCAGGAAGTACGGCTATCACTACATCTTCAGGGCTGGATTGAGGCAATATTACATGACGTAAGTTCAAGGAACAATGAATATTTGAAGTTGCTCACGCTTTAGCAGAAAAATTGTCGCGGAGAACTTGAATTTCTGGAGAGCGGACGCGCGTGGCAATGAGTACAGAGTCAGCGCACAGAAACTCTGCTATGAAGCAATGGAAAAGCAGGTCAAGCTGAATGCTACTGAAAAAAGAATTCTCATACAGGCGCTCGGTTGCTCGGCAGAGGACGCGCACAGATTCTGTGAGTACCTCTGAATTAGACATGTCGAACGCGCTAACGCTAGTAACCAGGGAGCTGGCTAGAGAGGAATCGAGGCGCCTACATTGCAATGAAGACTTGCATTTCTCTGCTAGAGCACCTCAACTGTAACGATTCCACACAGGACACATAGATAAGACCTTCGCTAATCATGCTATAGAGACACGATGCACTTCCCACGCCTTGTCTGAAAACAGCAACAGAGAGTTCCAATTCGAATGTTTTTGTTTTCTATCAAAGGTGCTTTGCCTCTTGCACACTTTGCGTCTACGTGGTCAGAGCACCTAATTGCCAATCAAACATGATGAGTTTTCCAACAACAGCATTTCAAACAAGGAGCCTCAGAATGGACACAGGGACTACATCAGAGACAATTGACAAAGATTCAGACTGGAATCTGGATCTTGTACAGCAACATGCAGGACACATGACATTGAAGGGTCTTTGTTACAAATTGTTTTCCCTTTATTGTTCTATTGTTACCCCTTTCCCTCCTGTACTCAACAGAGTGGATATGTGGATGGGACATGTCTTACTATAAGATGTTTAATTTTTCTTTTTTCCCCTGCAGCTAGTTTGTCTTGTCTTGTTTTGTCTGGACTTTAACTTGTTGTCTGAGCTCATGGACTTCTGATGTGGGCTATTTCTTTGCAGAAAGGGCCTGTGATGGAGGACTGAGAGTTACTGACTGACAGGACTTTAACTGGACTTGACTTGACTTGACTTCATTGTTGCCTGTGTGGTTTTCCCACCCTGTTGTTGTTGCTTTTTTCTAACACCTATGGTCTGCAGCTCAACTGTCCACCTACAGGCTGGATTTGAGGTTCTTGTTTGAGGTATTCTTCTTACAAGAACCAGTCTGCAAGACTCTGTCTTAGTAGCTAGTTAGTTAGCCCAGCAATAATAGAGTACTTTGTACTGCATATTAATTTTAGCTTAAGTAGACTGGACAGGGGGTTAGACAGGGACTAGAGCAGCTGTCTACATCAACAACAAAACCAGAGCACTCAGAAAGACCCTGCAGGGACCCCAAAAAAGAAAAAAAAAAAAAAGAGGGAAGGAAAAAGGGGAGGCTGGGGGGAGGGGTGGAATCCCCATGGCAATGAATCATTTTGCTGAAACTGAGCAAAATAAAGCAAACGCCTCACAACAATCTGCTCATACCTTTCACTAGAGCAGGAGACTTCATCCCCAGCAATGCCATAATGTTATGCCCTGGGCTTCCTATGACCTGTATGCTGTTAGACTTGGTATCCAGTTGACTCTGACCTGCAATCTCTAAGCCCCCTTAGCTATGTATGGCTGTCCTATTATAAGCACCATATGCTGTCCTAATGTCCCTATGATCATCACTACTTGAAGTGGTATAGTTAGAAGAGTAAGGCCAACTAGTTGGGTTAGAACTAGTTGTTGGAAGTTCTGATAAATTGAATATAATCCTAAGTTATACTTCAAGTAACTTATAGTGATTGAGCATAAAGACTAAAACTAAATACATAGGTGGAAATGAGTGTCCTTATATATCCAATCCTTCTATATGGGTATGATAGTGATTGGCAGTATATGAATATAATCTCTATCTAAGTATGTTCTATTATTAGTATGTCCCTACTATTAGTATACTTATACTATTACCAAGCCTATACTAATGCCAAGCCTCCTAAGTCACATAACCTATTTATCTTTTTTGTAATGTGTGGCTTACATTAGCATCATCCTTTTGTAGGCTGACATTGTCTCTGATCTGTTAGGTTTATAACATCATTCCCCCTCCTAGGATTGTTGCTCTTAATAATAAGTAGTGAGTGCTCCTGTGTTCTTCTAATTCTGTATTAGACAAAACCATCTTCTAAAAATGTTGTATCATGTCATTAAGGCATATGACTAATCAATTTCAGCAGTATAACAAAATATTGCAAAATAGTAAAGCATATGAAGTTGGTTATTCTTTTTATTTATGGAATGATCATTCCTGCATGATGGATTCAAAAAATAAGAATTGTATAGTGTGTATAAAAAGTGGCTGAAAGTGCATTCATGAATTTTATAGCAAAAATGAGTGGAAGAAGGTTGAGTGTGAGTGTAAGCACACATAGCAAAATCTGGCCATCACTTTAGAAGAGCAGGCTTGGTTGTTGGCTAAGGTCATACAGTTATCTAAGGTGCATCAGTACCTTGAACAGCATCATATAAAAATGAGTGAATATAATTCAAATCTGCTTGCAGTGATGGATGAAGAAGATCCTTCTAAAGAAGAGGAGTTGGCAGAGTTTGATTAGTTGGTTATAGAGTAAGATAAATCCAAATAGCTTACTGCATTAACAGAAATTCCAGTTCCTTCACCTAATTTGTTGATATTCTGAATGGACTTTGATCAATTCATTAGTAGAAGTCCTGAAGCTAATATTGATAGTTCATTAAATAATTGATAGGTTCTCAAGTGTTTTCTGATGTAGGGTATCCTTCTTATTTTATTAGGTAGTATGGTTTTCCTCTGACTTTCTTAATGTCCAATATCTTTTCAACTTTATATTCATCATCCAATTCTTTGATTTCTATATTATTATTTATCTGAATGTGTTCTGGTGCTGGTTCCAATAATAAGATATAGAATATTAGGTGTATCCTATTCATATTTATTAGTAGTTGGAGTTTATAATTGACTTATCTAATTTTGTATCTAATTCTGAATGGTCCTAATTTCTGATAGTCCAGTTTCTTATTTAGCTATTTTATTTTAATGTTTTATATAATAAGGAATGCTTTTCCCCCCTCTTTTAGTTGTGATGCATCCTTATACTATAAATCATAGTATTATAACATACAAAGGTTCATAAAATCTAAATTATTTGAAAGCTGGTGGTGTAATTAAGTAATATGTTAGAGTATAATAAATACTTGCTTAACTGATATATTAATAAGTCTAGGCTCACTAACTAACTATAGATTGTAGTTATAGTTTATAAAAAATAGTATTTCTCCTATACTTAAGTACATCATATTGTTGTAAGTAAATTGTGTAAGTAGAAGATATGACTTCTAATTATTCTGTTGATAGTTCATATGGTGTTATAAGTAGTGTTTAATAATCTAATTTATATATTCTATCTGCCTATTTGCTTACAGGTGGTATACTGTAGTTAGATAATAGTCAATTCCTATGATATTTATAAGTGTGTTCCAAAATTTTGATGTGAATAGTTTATCTTAATTGGAGGTAATATGTTCTGGTACTTTATAATGTGCAATAATATATTTAAGGAATAGATATGCCATATCTGCAGTATTAATATGTTCTATTATTAGTATAAGATGAATATACTTAGTTAGTCTATCTATTACTACCATAATTATATTATATCCTTATGAGATTAGTAGTTTTGTGATGAAATTAACTATAATCCATTATTATAGTTGTATTGGTGTTTCTGGATATTGTAATAATCCATACAGCTTATATCTTATTAGTTTATCTTAAAGGTAGGTATCACAGTTTGCAATATATTACTGTACTTTTGTTGTATATTTAAAAAATAATAGTTTCTGGTAATTTGTTTAGTTATTTTCTCTATTCTAAAGTGTTCTTATATTGGGTTGTTATAATATGCTTATATAATATTAGTGCATAGGCCTTCTAGTATATAGATTAGTCTATAAAAATAGATTAGTCCATCATTATTAGTAACATAGTTAGGTGTATTTAACTATTAGATCATCCCTTATAGCAGGTCTATCTGTGTTGCTATATAAATTATATTAATAATTAGGTCTTTATTACTGGTTGCTGCTAGCATTTGGTGGTTGTAGATAAGATTGTTTTCATTATTAATAGTTAATAGTGCTGATAATAGTAGATTTCTATGTATTATATAATCTAATTATTAGCTAAGGGTGTCTGCTTGATTGTTTTCAGTATCTTTATAGTATTAGATCTTAAAATTGTACTATAAAAGCATTTCTGCCCATCTAGCTTATCATCTTGTGAGTTCTTTTATTATCATGAAGTATGTCAAGTTCTTGTAGTCTATTTTAATAATTGTTAGATGCTTCACTCCATCCAAATATACCCTTCATATTTTAAATGCTGTCATAATTATAAGTAATTCCTTATTATAAATATTATAGTTTAGTTCAGCTGGAGTCATCTTCCTAAAATAGAATATAATAGGTTATGGTTTTTTATTATTTTTAATTTGTGTGAGTTGCATATTAATAGTATAGTTAGATGTGTTGGCTTCTATAATATGTTCTTTCTTTAGGTCTTGTAGTTTTAAGACTAGTACCTTAGTTACCTTCTTTTTAATTCCTTTAAAGGCATTTTACTATGTCTATTTCTATTTAAATTCTTGCACTCCTCTTAATAGGTTGGTGATGTTGATCATTCATTATAAGTATTAGTTGATGTATCCCCTATAGTAGTTCACAAATTCCAAAAATTATTGAACTTCTGTAATGTTTGTTGGTACTAGCTATTCTAAGATTATCTATACCTTAATTAGGTCCATATAGATGCCTTCTAAGATAATCTAATATCTAAGAAACTTAGTATTTTAGATATGGAATTGGCATTTTATCCTCTTAAGCTTTAACTTAACATCTTATATCACTTTTAAGACTTGTAGTATATGCTAGATATGTTTTTTTAATGTGTTGAAGAAGATAAGGATATTGTTAAGGTATGTGATAATAAATGTGTTATTAATCTTATTGAGTATCTCCATATTCATAAATTTCTGAAATATTATTAGTATATTAGTGAGTCTAAATAGTATAACTATATATTTATAATATCTGTATTACATTCTGAATACAGTCTTCCATTCTTTGCCTTTTATAATATGGATCTGGTTGTAGGTGTCTTATATATTAAGTTTAGTGAATCACTATAATCCTTTCACTCTATCTTAGATTTCTATGATTAGTAGTAACAGATACTTGTCCTTTTCTATGATCATATTAAGTGGTTGGTAGTTGATGTATAGTCTTAATATATTGTCTTTCTTTAATACCTATAGTATTCTATATTCTGCTAATAATTTTGAAGGTCTAATTATGCCTTTCAATAGCTTGATATGGATGTATTCCTTAAGTATTTATAATTCTGTTTCAGTCATTCTGTAGATCTGATTATATATTAGTCTCTTCCCTTCCTTAAGGGGTATTCTGTAATTATATTTGCTATACTCTAGCAACTGATATTCCTTTAACTAGTTGAATAGTTCTTGAAATAGTTTATAGTAGTCTGGTAATGCCATCTTTTCACCTATTACTACACATATTTATTCTTCTTTATAGATGTAATGTCTTTCCCTAATATCTTTAGTTGTTTTCTATCTAATTAGGAGGTGATATTCTAGAGGTATATTACTATCCTATTAATAGTATCCTTAATTAACTTATTTTATTATTAAAAGGGTTGTATCTATCTTTAGTATTATAGCTAGTATGCTATAGTCTGCTTTAGACTCTTTAATTCTATATCTATTTATTAGTTAGTCTAGAGTACTTGCCTTTTATCTGACTAAGTCTCATCTTATATAGTTGTATTTTATAAATTAAATCTTATTTGTCTTTTAGTTAATTACTGGATTGTGTCTCCTAAGCCAAGATATCCCTAAAACTACCTTATATCCCCTAAGTTCAGCAATATTGAAATTAAGTTATTTAATATGATTGTGAATCACAACTATAAGTAGTCTGGTTTTATATTTAAGCTGATAGAGTATCTCTTTATTAAGGCCTTATAGTACTTGTAGTTGTGCTTTTCTTATTCTAATAATACCTAACCATTTCTAAAAGGTTAGATCCACAAAATTTCCTGTAGTACCTGAATCAATTATTATTTTAATCTATTATCCTGCCACTCTAGCCCTTAGTTTAAAATATAATCCTTATTTAATCACAGCTAGCATAATTCCCTAATTAGGTAAATATTTACAGCACTTCTTTCTTAGCAAATAATTGCTTCCCTCTTTTCTACTAAGATGTATTAAGTAATCATCTTTATAGCATACAGTCTAATGCATCTTTCTATAATCTAAATATTATTAGTAGCACACACAGATGCATCCTCTTTAGTTATAAGGGCATATATTATAGATTATTATTCTATTATTATTATTAGATTTTTATTTCTCTTTTTCTTTAGGGTATGTTCTGGGCATTTACATCTCATTTTTGGGCTTATTAACCTTTTCCTTTAATTTCTCTAGTTTATCTGTTATCTCTGTCTAGGTGTTGTCTTATTGTATATTTCAGTCCTACTAGACTTCTGGAAATTTATTATTATTGCTGTGAATGTGCTTTCAGTCTATTATCATTGTATTAGCTTCTATAATAAGCTTTCTTATTTCTTTGTCTTATGCTCTTTCTTGAGCATCTTATTTGTCTCACTCCTTACTAACATCCAGCCATGTGGGCATCATATGACTGTTTTCTAAGTTCAACATAATTTTACTGCTCTTATACTCATATTTAGTGTATGCAGGTATTGGCAATCCTTCTCCTATCATGTAATAATGTTCTAGCAAGTCTTCTCTTATTACTTGTAGTTATCATCTAGAATTCTTCTTCTGTAGGCATGCATTTGCCATATGCCCCTTTTTATGATAGTTGAAGCATTCAACTTCTGCTATTAGGTGTCTTAGTCTCAGTTGTTCATTTATAGTATCTAGATCTATTAGTTTTGATTTTTATAGATTGTGGTATCCTGCACTTCTAGGTTGTGCTAGCCTCTTATCATTAGGTTGGTATGCATTACTCTATTGTAGTGGTATGCTTGTCCATTAGCTTATTCTTCTATGGAAATTGTACAGTTAGTTATCAATCTTCATCATTATTGTAATGTAGTCCTGCAGCTTTTCTGGTCAATCCTGCTATAATAGCTTTTCCTGTACTTCTAGTTTCAATTTTTTCTTAAAGTCATGGAGGTATGTGTCTTCAACATTGTTGAGATATGTAATGATCTATAGAAAATGGGATGTCATGCTGGCTATAGAGCTGATCTATCTTAGCTAATTAAGCTCTTATTCTGCATTTCTAATCTTGTCCAAGTCTTTAAATGTTCTTTCAAGTTGCCTCTTAAATTCTTCATAGCTTGCAAAAATCTTCTTTATGCTGTCACTCTATCCTTCTTCTTTAAAGGCTGTATATTCCCTCACTATGGGTTTGAATCAGTTGAATGCAGCTCCTGTGAGGTAAGTAGAGGCAAATAACACTTTATCAACATTAATAGTAATCTGCTTCTATTTAATGTGTAAGTACTAATTTAGTTGAGTAAGGAATCCTTAAAGCTTGATTTGAGTTCCATCAAATAGTTTGGGTGGGCAGATTTTCACAGCTTTTATGTTTATTTGTAATTTAGCAGAGTCAGCTCATTCTTCTAGGATTTAAATGTGGTCCTGTAACTGGCTGATCATCCCTATTAATTCTTCAGCAAAAGTGGGTGGTGCCTATTATTGGATTCAGCTTCCCCCAACCTGACTTCCTCTCTATGTCAACATAGTTCACCATTGGGTTGAGTCTTTGTGATCAAATTAAGTTGTTGATAATAATTGCTCAAATAGTTAACTAAAATTTAATTTATGCTGATAGTGCTTAATGTGTTATGCCCTAGGCTTCCTATAATCTGTATGCTGTTAGACTTGATATCTGGTTGACTCTAACTTGTAATCTCTAAGTCCCCTTAGCTATATATAGCTGTCCTGTTATAAGCACTACACACTATCCTAATATCCCTATAGTCATCACTACTTAAAGTAATATAGTTGAAAGAGTAAGGCTAACTAGTTGGGTTAGAACTAGTTATTAGAAGTTCTGACAAATTAAATATAATCCTAAGTTATACTTTAAGTAACTTATAGCAATTAAGTATAAAGACTAAAACTAAATATATAAGTAGAAATAAGTGTCCTTATATATCCAATCCTTCTGTATAGGTATAATGGTGATTAGTAGTATGTAAGTATAATCCCTACTCAAGTATATTCTATTATTGATATGTCCCTATTATTGGTATGCTTATACTATTATCAAGCCTATACTAATGCTAAGCCTCCTGAGTCATGTGACCTGTATATCTCCTTTGTAATGTGCAGCTTGCATTAGCATTGTCCTCCTGTAGGCTGACTGTTACGCCCTGGGCTTCCGTGGACCTGTATGCTGTTAGACTTGGTATTCAGTTAACTCTCACCTGCAGTCTCTAAGCCCCTTTGGCTTTGCACAGCTGTCCTGTCATATGCACCACATGCCATTCTGGTATCCCTGTGGTTGACAATCCTTTCTCACTCAAAGTGGTACAGTTGGAAGAGCAAGGCCAACTAGTTGGATGAGAACTAGTTGTTATAGAAGTTCTAATGAATTGAATAAAGTCCCAAGTTATACTTCAAGTAACAATTTGTAAATAAGCACAAAGAACTAAAACTAAATACATAGATGGAAATGAGTGTCCTTATATATCCCATCCCCTGGTATGGGTATGATACTGATCAGCAGTATATGAGTATGTTTCTACTATTGGTATGACCTACTATTAGTATGATCATACTAATGCCAAGCCTATACCAATGCCAAGCCTTTTCTAGGTTACATGACTTTGTTTGTCCCCTCATGCTGTCCAGCTTGCATTAGCATGGCTTCCTCATAGGCTGGCATTATCTCTTGTCCTATTAGGTTTGTAACATCATTCCCCCCTTTTCAGGATTGTTGCCCTCAATAATAAATAGTGAGTGTCCCTTATGTTCTGTGTAGGATAAAACTTCCTTCTGAAAATGCTGCATCATGTCATCTAAGTGCATGACTAATCACTTTTAGCAGTATAATAAGATATTGCAAAATGGTACAGTATGTGAGGTTGTTTATTCCTTTTGTCTGCAGAACAATTTTTACTGCATTATAGATTTGAAAAATAAGAATTGTGTGGCATGCACTAGAAGTGGTTGAAAATGTGTGTATGAATTTTACAGTAAGAACAAGTGGAAGAAGGTTGAGCACAAGTAGGAGTGGGCACAGCAGGACCTGGCAGGTGCTCTAGAGGAGCAGGTATGACTATCCATAAAGGTTGCTCATTTGTTCAAGATACACCAATATCTTGAGCAGCATCATTCCAAAATGAGTGAACATGATTCAAATCTGCTTGCAGTATTGGATGAAGAGGACCCTTCTGATGAAGCAGAATTGGTGGAATTTGACTGCTTGTTGGTAGAGCAAGAGAAGTCCAAGTAACTTGCTGCATTTGTGGAGGTTCTGATGCCTTCTCCTAATTTATTGGCATTCTGGGCAGACTTTGATTAGTTTATTGGTGGAAGTCCTAAAGCTGGTGCTGACAGTTCATCAAATGGTTAATAGGTTTCCAGATGTTTTCTGATGTGGGGTATCCTTCTCATTTCACCAAATAGTATGGTTTCCCTCTGACTTTCTTGATATCTAGTATCTTTTCCACTTCATATTCATTATCTGCTTCTTTGATTTCAATATTTTCATCTGTCTGAATGTGTTCTGGTGCCAGTTCCAATAATGAAATATGGAATACTGGGTGTATTCTGCTCATACTTGTCAGTAGTTGGAGTTCATAATTGACTTGTCTGATCTTGTGTCTGATTTTGAATGGTCCTACTTTCTGATGGTCCAATTTCTTGCTTGGTTGTTTTGTTTTGATGTTTTATGTAATGAGGAATACTTTTCCCCCCTCTTTTAGTTGCAGTGCATCCTTATGCTGTGAATTGTAGTATTGTGACATGTGAAGATTCACAAAATCCAAATCATTTAAAAGCTGGTGATGCAACTGAGTAATGTGTTGGAGTATGATTGATGCTTGTTTGGCTGGAGCATCAACAAGTCTAGGCTTGCCAACTAGTTGCAGGTTATAGCTGTAGTTTGTGAAAAATGGCATCTCTCCAGTGCTTGAATGCATGATATTATTGTATGTGAACTGGGTGAGTGGGAGATATGACTTCCAATCATCCTGCTGGTAGTTCACATAATGCCTTAGGTAATGTTCAATAGTCTGATTTGTTCATTCAGTTTGCCTATTTGCTTGTGGATGGTATGCTGTAGTTAAGCAATGGTCAATTCCTATAAGGTTTATAAGTGTGTTCCAAAATTTTGATGTGAATAGCTTGTCTCTGTCTAAAATGATATGTTCTGGCACTCTGTGGTGCAAAATAATATGTTCAAGGAATAGGTATGCTATATCTGCAGTATCAATGTGTTCAGTTATTAGTACAAGGTGGATGTACTTTATCAGCTTGTCTGTGGCTACCATAATCATGTCATTTCCTTGTGAAGCTGGCAACTTGATAATAAAGTTGATTGTAATCCATTACTATAACTTTGTTGGTGTCTCTGGGTGCTGTAATAACCCATATGGTTTGTGTCTCATTGGCTTGTCTTACAGACAAGTGTTATAATTGGTAATATATTGTTGCACTTTTCATTATATGTTTGGGAAATAGTAGTTTCTGGCAATCTGCTCTACAGTCCTTTCTGTTCCAAAATATCCCCTTATTGGGTTATTGTGATGTGCTTGGATAATATCTGTTTGCAGCACTTCTGGGACATAGAGTAGTCTATGAAAGTAGATGAGCCTGTTATTGTTAATGATGTAGTTTGGTGCTATTAATTATTGAATCATTCCTTATAGCAGGTTGGTTTGCATTGCTATATGAATGGTGTTAATGATTAGGTCTTCAGTTGTGGCTGCTAATGTTTGGTGATTATATATCAGGTTGTTTTCTTCATTAGTAGTCAATAATGCTGGTGATAGTGGATTCCCATACATCTTATAATCTGATTGTTGGCTAAGCATGTCTGCCTGACTATTCTCAGTTCCCTTGCAGTGTTGAATCTTGAAGTTGTATTGTGATAGTGTTTCTGCCCATCTGGCTTGTCTTCTTGTGAGTTCTTTTATTGTTGTAAAGTACATCAGGTTCTTATGATCTGTTTTCACAATTGTTGGATATTTTACTCCATCCAGGTATACCCTCCATACCTTAAATGCTGTCACAATTGTGAGTAGTTCTTTGTCATGAATGTTATAGTTCAGTTCAGCAGGTGTCATCTTTCTTAAGTAGAATGCAATGAGTTGTGGTTTTTCATTCTCTCCCATTTGTGTAAGTCTCATTCTAATCACATAGTCTGATGCATCTGTCTCTATAGTATGCTCTTTCTCTGGATTTTCTGATTTTAAGATAGGCACTTCTATAACCACCTTCTTTATATGCTCAAATGCATATTGCTGTTCTGGTCCCCATTGGAACTCTTGGTTTCCCTTTAGTAGTCATGTGATATTGAGCATTTGTGATGAGTATTAGTTGATGTATCCTCAGTAATAGTTCACAAATCCCACAAAGGATTGTACCTTCTTGATATTTGTTGGTACTGGCCATTCTAAGATTGCTTGTACCTTCACTAGATCCATATGTATGCCTTCTAAGGTGATCTAATGTCCAAGAAATTCTGTGTCTTGAATATAGAACTGGCATTTTGTCAGCTTAAGCTTCAGTTTGGCTTCTTATATTGCCTTTAGAATTCTTGGTACATGCTGTTCATGCTCTTCCAGGGTATTGGAGAAGATGAGGATATTGTCAAGGTAGGCAATGACAAACATATCATTGACTTTGTTGAGTATCTTCTCATCTATAAACCTCTGGAATGTTGCTGGTGCATTCATGAGCCTGAATAGCATAATGGTGTATTCATAATGCCCATATTGCATTCTGAATGCAGTCTTCCATTCCTCACCTTTTATGATATGAATCTGGTTGTAGGCATCTTGCACATTGAGTTTTGTAAACCATTGTGATCCTTTCACTTTGTCCTGGATTTTGGCAATTAACAGTAGCAGGTATTTGTCCTTAATAGTTATTACATTAATTGGCCTGTAATTAATGCATAGTCTCTCTATACTATCTTTCTTTGGTACCCATAGAACTCCATATCTGATGGGTGATTTTGAGGGTTGAATTGTGCCCTTTCCCAGCTTGGTGCCAATGTATTCTTTTAATATTTTCAATTCTCTTTCTGTCATCCTGTAGATCTGGTTGCATATTGGTCTCTTCCCTTCCTTGAGGGGTATCTTATGGTCATGTTTGCCATACTCCAGCAGCTGATATTTTTCTGGTTGTTTGAACAGCTCTCTAAATGGTTTACAGTAGTCTGGTAATACTGGTGGCTCATCTATTACAGCAAATGTCTATTTCTCTTCATAGATTTGGCATCATTCCTTAATGTCCTCAACTGTTTCCTGTCTGGTTAGAAGTTGGTATTCTGGAGGTAGGTTTCTTTCTTGGTAATGGTGTCCTTGATTGCTTTGTCTCTTAGTTGAAAGGGTTATGTCTATCTTCAGTTTTGTAGTCAGTATGCTGTAGCCTGCCCTAGGCTCTTCAACTTAGTGCCTGTTTACTAATTGGTCTTGAGTACTTGCCCCCTATCTGGCTAAGTCTCTTCTTGTATAATTGCATTTCATAAACTGAATCTTATTTATCTTCTAGTTAATCTCTGGGTTATGTCTCCTGAGCTAAGGTATCCCCAAAACTACCTCATATCCTCCAAGTTCAGTGATATCAAAATTAAGTTGTTTAATATGGTTGTGAATCACTACTGTAAGTAGTCTGGTTTCAAATTCAAGCTGATGGAGCATCTCTCTATTGAGGCCTTGTAATGTTTGTGGTTGTGCTTTCCTTATTCTGTCAAGGTCCAGTTACTTCTAGAAGGTTGGGTCCACAAAGTTTCCTGTAATGCCTAAGTTGATCATCACTCAGGCTTGCTATCCTGCCACTCTTGCCTTTAACTTGAAATGTAGTCCTTACTTGGTTGCAGCTAGTGTGGTTCCCTAATTGGGTGAATGTTTATGGTGCTTCTTTCTTAGCATATAATTGCTCCCCTCTTTCCCATTGAGGTGTATCAAGCAATTGTCCTTATAGCATGCAGTCCAGTGCATCTTATCATGATCTGGGTGTTGTTGGTAGCACACATATATGCACCCCCTTTGGTTGTAAGGGCATGTATCTTGGGTTGCCATTCTAATATTATTGTCAGGATTTTGTTTTTCTTTCTCTTCAGGGTATGTTCCAGGCATTTGTGTCTCAATCTCAGGCTCTTGGGCCTTTCCCTTTGGTTTCTCTGGCTTATCCATTGCCTCTGCCTGGATCTTGTCCCATTGTATGTTCCTATCCCATTGGACTTCTGGAAATTCTTTGCTGCTGCTGCTGATGCTCTTCCAGCTAGCTATCATTTCATTGGCTTCTGTAATGAGTCTCTTCATTTCTTTGTCTGGTGCTTGCTCTTAGGCATCTTATTCATCTTCCTTGCTAGCATCCAGTCATGTGGGCATTATGTGACTATCTATTAAGTTTAACATGATTTCACTGCTCTCATATCCATACTTAGTGTATGCTGGTATTGGTGGTCCCTCCTCTGCTATGTAGTAATGTTCTGGCAATACCTCTCTAGTTGCTTACAGCTGTTGTCTGTTGCTTCTCTATAGGCATACATTTGCTATGTACCCCTTCTTCCTGTAATTGAAGCATTCAATCTCTTTCATCAGGCATCTTGATCCCTTCTGTTCTTGCATTGCATCCAGGTCCATTGGTTTTGATCCTCACAGGTCATGGTATCCTGCACTTTGTGGTTGTGCTAATCTTTTGTCATTTGGTTGATACTTATTGTTTTATTGTGGTGGTGCACTAGTCCACCTACTTGTCTGTCTGCAGAAATCATACAACCTGTTGTTGATTTTCACCACTATTGTAATATAGTCTTGCAACTTCTCTGGTCAATCTTGCCATAACAGTTTCTCTTATACCTTAGGTTTCAGCTTCTTCTCAAAATCATGAAGGTAGGCATCTTTGACATTGTTAAGGTGCATGATGATCTGTAGGAAATGGGATGCTATGCTGGCTACAGACCCTGTCTGCTTCAGCTGATTGAGTTCCCTTTCTATGTTTCAGACCTCATCCAAATCTCCAAATGTTCTCTCAAGCTATTTCTTAAACTTGTTATAGCTTGCAAAAATCTTCTTGGTACTGTCACTTTGCCCCTCATCCTTAAACATAGTGTATTCCCTTACCACAGGCTCAAACCAATTGAATGCTGCTCCTGTAAGATAGGTTGAGGCAAATAACACTTTATTGGCATCAGTGGTGATCCACTTCCATTCAATATGTAGGTACTGGTCTAATCAAGTAAGGAATCCTTAAAGCTTAGTTCAGGTCCTGTTGAATGGTTCTGGTGGGTGGATCTTCACTGCTTTTATGCTTGCTTGTGCTTTAGTGGAGTCAGCTTGTTCTTCCAAGACCCTGATATGATCCTGTAACTGGCTGATCATCCCCATCAGTTCTTCAGCAAAGATGGGTGGTGCCTATTGTCTGACACAGCCTCCCCCAACTTGACTTCCTCCTTGTGTTGACATAGTTCATTATTGGGTTGAGCAATCAAATTATGTTGTTAATAATGCTCAATTAAATAGTCAACTAAAATTCAACTTGTGTTGATAGTGCTTATTGTGTTATGCCCTAGGCTTCTGTAGACCTGTATGCTGTTAGACTTGATATTCAGTTGACTCTCACCTGCAGTCTCTAAGCCCCTTTGGCTTTGTATGGCTGTCCTGTTGTATGCACCATACACCATCCTGACATCCCTGTGGTCAACAATCCTTTCTCACTCAAAGTGGTACAGTCAGAAGAGCAAGGCCAACTAGTTGGGTGAGAACTAGTTGTTATAGAAGTTCTAATAAATTGAATAAAGTCCCAAGTTATACTTCAAGTAACAATTTGTAAATAAGCACAAAGAACTAAAACTAAATACATGGGTGGAAATGAGTGTCCTTATATATCCCATCCTCTGGTATGGGTATGATACTGATCAGCAGTATATGAGTATGTTCCTACTATTGGTATGACCTACTGTTGGTATAATCATACTAATGCCAAGCCTATACCAATGCCAAGCCTTTTCTGGGTCACATGACTTTGTTTGTCCCCTCATGCTGTCCAGCTTGCATTAGTGTGGCTTCCTCATAGGCTGGCATTGTCTCTTGTCCCATTAGGTTTGTAACACTGACATTGTCTCTGGTCTGTTAGGTTTGTAACACATAACAACAACCTTGCCAAATGTATATTAAATGATGACAGAACAAGGACCAGCCTGCCATCAAGATAAGCTCACAAACAGGTTTGTTCCATGCACAGACCCAGTTCCCTACTCTGATTGCAATTCCTGCAGGGTCTGCAGATTTTTGGCTCTGTCAAAATCTGTCTGTCTGTCATCTGTGCTGAGCCTGTCCTGTGTGTTATCTTGAAACTGCATCCTGCCACTGAGGCACGGCTCACACAGACAGACTGATAATGCTGAAACAAGGAGCTTCAGGCTTATTTGTGGGTTTGACTTGAAGTAGATGACTCTATTCTATTATTGTTGCCCTCTTTGTGGACTGTGGTAGTCTGGATTTCTTTCTTTCTTGCATTCTTTTGCCCTTTTTTCTTTCATGCCTGCCTTTCTTTCTTTCTTTCTTTTCTTTCTAGAGGCTTTGCTATTGCTAAGTTGCTAACTTGGGTTTGCAAGCTGATGCAGTTAGTCAGTGGCCTAATACTTTTTATTTGTATCTGAGATTGGTTCTTTTGCTGATGGCTTGTCTGGGCTGTCATCTGTATGTTACAGATCACTTCAATGCTGCTTGTAGTTGCCAATTACAGGGTTCTATAATCCAAAGCCTGAGTTTGCCTATTCATTTCTCAGCTCAACAATACAGGAGTTGTGTAGCTGAGCTGGTCCCTTGCAGGCCATCATAGCTAAACTGATCCAACATCAAGCTATATATAACATGGAAGCAGTTTTATTCCCCTACAAAGTGTCCAAAAATAAAAGGCCCAAAAAAAACAGATAGATACATTTTGCAGAGTTGAGCCGTTCTACCTACATAGAGATACTGTACATGCTCCAGCAACAGAGAGTTTTCCTGGTTGCAGCAAAATCAAAGCACAATCAGGTATCTGGAAGCCCTCTTAGAAGTACTTATACCCACTTATCAGCACTCCTTTTCTTTGAAGACCTCCTAACTGTTACAAACCTAATGCACCAGGAGTGCACAGCCTATGGCTGCAAAGACTAAATGCTAGGATGCACCAGACAGGGGAAATGACATCAGGGATCATGTGATAACACATAATCAAAGGCAGTATACCTACATATTATTAATAGCCAGATGATTGCACAAACAGACTTCAAGCTTACCCAACAGCTACACCCAGATATACACATACAAGGAAGGATGAATATATAAGGATGCTCATTTCTATCTATATATCTAGTTTTAGTTCTTCATGCTCTTTAATCTTAAGTTACTTGAAGTACAACTTGGGACTATATTTGATTTGTTAGAACTTCCATAATAACTAGTTCTCACTCAACTGGTTGGCCTTACTCTTCTAATTATACTATTTTGAGTGAGAGGGACTACAGGGATACTAGAATAATGTATGATGCATATAACAGGACAGCTATGCATAGCTAAGAGGGCTTAGAGATTACAGATCAGAATCAACTGGATATCAAGTCTAATAGTGTACAGGTTATAGGAAGCCTAAGGCATAACATAAAGAGCACTATCAATACAAGTCAAATTTTAGTTGACTATTTACTTCAACACTTCACTACACTTTCTAACAGTAATGAATAATGCCAGAACTATATTATAGGTATTGCAGACTGGATATATGCTTATAGTCAGGAAGCTGGAGGGGATGATTAGTCAACTATAAGAGCAGATCATGATATTAGAAGGATGAGCTAATGTCTAGAGGGTGAAGCTGAAGAAACCTAAACCTTTTAATAGGACCTAATCAAAGCTTTGAGGATTTCTTACACAGATGGATTAGTACCTAAGGATGGAGCAACATTACCTGATGATAAAAGCTGATAAAGTTCTATTTACATCTACATACCTTACAGGACCAGCATTTAATTGGTTTAAATCAATGCTAAGGGACTACATTCAGAATGAGGCAATCATAGATCAAGATCCTGAAATGTAGGAGATCTTTAGGAGTTATATAGAGTTCTACTACTGATTAGAACAGACATTTAGGGATATTAATGAGTCATAAAATATAGAATGAGAATTAGAATGACTTTGACAGAATGGATTAGCAGCAAGTTATGCTTCATGATTCTTATAGATCATTTCATGCCTAGACTGGAATGATGATACTTATATCCATTACTTTGAATAAGGATTAAAGCTAGAGCTTATAGAAAAGTTACTATAGCAAGATAGGCTAGAGGACCTATACAAGTATATTACTATTACAGTCAAGATTGATAACAGACTCTATGACTTTAAGCAAAGAAAGAAGAACTATAAGTGGACAAGTATTATACTATAAAGAAATGACCACTATCAGAATAATAATAGGAGGCAGGCACAACTAAACAGCTGAAGGTATTAAGATTCCTATAGACTAAGACTAATGGACTTAGACACCACAAATGAGCAACTAGGATAGAGATGCCTGATAAAAGAGATTAAATGCTTTAATTGCAGGAAGAAGGGACACATGGCCAGTATATGCCTATAGAAAGGCCACAGGCAATAACTACAAGCAACTTAAAAAGACTCACTAAAGCATTATTACACAGCAGAAAAAGGATCACCTATGCCAACATACATTAAGTATGAGTATGAGAGCAGCAAAATTATGTTGAACTTAATAGATAGTCACATAATGCCCATATGGCTAGGCATTAGTAAGGAAGAAGATAAATAAGATGCCTAAGAAAGAGCACAAGACAAAGAAATAAGAAAGCTCATTACAGAAGCTAATGAGATGATAACTAAATGGAGGCACATCAACACTAAAAATAACAAATTTCCAGAAGTCCAGTGGGATAAGAATATACAATAGGATAAGATCTAGGTAGAGGCAATAGATAAACTAGAGAAACTAAAGAAAGAGGCTAGTAAGCCTAAGATTGAGATATAAATGTCTGGAACATACCCTAAAGAGAAAAGAGAATAAAATCCTGATAATAATATTAGAATAGCAAACTGAAACATATGTTCTTATGACTAAAGGGGGTGCACATACATATGTTACTAACAACATTTAGATTATAATAAAATGCATTAGATAGCATGCTATAAAGATGATTACTTAATACACTTTAACAGAAAAGAGGGGAGCAATTATTTGCTAAAGAAGAAGTACTATAAATATTCACCTAATTAGGAAACTATACTAGCTGCAATCAAGTAAGGACTATATTTTAAGCTAAAGATGAGAGTAGTAGGATAATAGGCCTAAGTAATGATTGACTTAGATGCTATAGGAAACTTTATAGACCTAACCTTCCAGAAATAACTAGGCATTAATGGAATAAGGAAGGCATAACCACAAATATTATAAGGCCTAAATAGAAAGATGCTCCACCAGCTTGAATTTAAAATCAGACTACTTATAGTTGTGATTTGTGATTATATCAAATAACTTAATTTCAATATTACCAAACTTGGAGGATATGAGGTAGTTTTAGGGATACCTTAGCTCAGAAGACATAACTCAGCAATTAACTAAAAGATAAATAAGATTCAGTTTATAAAATGTGATTGTACAAGATAAGACCTAGCTAGATAGGGGGCAGGTACTTAAGATTAATTAGTAAATAGACACTAAATTAAAGAGTTTAGAATAGATTATAGTATATCAGCCATAATACTAAAGATAGATATAACCCTTTCAACTAAGAGATAAGTTGATTGAGGATACCACTATCAGAAAAGAGATTTACCTCTAGAATATCAACTTCTAACTGGACAAGAAATGATCCAAGATATTAAGAGAAGATGTTAGACCTATAAAGAGAAGCAAACATACACTACAATAAGTAAGACAACAATACTACCAGACTATTATAAACTATTTTAAGGTTTGTTTGAAGAATTAAGAGAGTATCAGCTACCAGAGTACAGTAAGCACAATCATAAGATATTCCTAGAAGAAGGGAAGAGACTAATATATAACCAGATCTATAGGATGACTAAGAGAGAGTTATAGATGCTAAAGGACTATATCTGTATAGAGCTGCAGAAAGGGATAATTTAACCATTAAAATCACCAGCTGGATATCCAGTATTATAGGTATTAAAGAAGAATGGAATATTGAGATTATACATCAATTACAGACCACTTAATGCAATCATAATTAAAGATAAATATCTGCTACCACTAATCATGGAAATCTAGGATAAAGTAAAAGGATCATAATGGTTTACTAAACTCAATGTATGAGACACCTACAATTAGATCCATATCACAAAAGGTAAAGAATGGAAAATTATATTCAGAATGTAGCAGGAATACTATAAATATATAATAATGTTATTTAGACTTATAAACATATTAGTAACATTTCAAAGGTTTATAGATATAGAGATACTCAATAAGGTTAATAATATATTTATCATTACATACCTTAACAATATTCTTATTTTCTCTGACATGCTGGAAGAACACATTCAGCATATACCACAAGTCTTAAAGGTAATATAGAATGCAAAATTAAAACTAAAGTAAATAAAATACCAGTTCCACATCCAAGATACTAAATTTCTTGAACACTGGATTACCTTAGAAGGCATCTATATAGATCCAGTTAAGGTATAGATGATCTTAGAATGGCTAGTACTGATGAACATCAAAAAAGTATAATCATTTGTGGGGTTTGTAAACTATTACTAAGGATACATCAACTGATACTCATCACAAATAATTGACATTATGAAACTACTGAAAGGGAATCAAGAATTTGAATAGAAGCAAATGTAATAAGACATTTTTGAAGACATTAAGAAGAAAATCATAGAAGCATCAGTTCTGAAACTGCAGGATCTAGAGAAAGAGCATATTATAGAAACTAACACATCAGATTATGCCATTAGGATGTGACTCACATAAATGGGGGCAAATGGCAAATAGCAACTCATTATATTCTACTTAAGGAAAATGATACCTATAGAATTAAACTATAACATCCTGTTACAAACCTAACAGACGAAGAACGCTGAACCAATGAAATGGGGGCCTAGCACAACCAGGAGGGCAACCCACAGGAAATGACATTAGGAGATCATGTGGTATCACATGACCAAGAACAGTATGCCCACAGTCTGCTGCAAGGTAGCCAGATGATCACTAAAGTATACTCTAAGCTTACCCTACAACTACACCAGGGTATACACATACAAGGGAAATTGGATATATAAGGACACTCATTTCCACCCATATATTTAGTTTTAGTTCCTTATGCTTATTATACTAATGTTACTTGAAGTATAACTTAGGACTATATTCAATTTATTAGAACTTCTATAACAACTAGTTCTCACCCAACTAGTTGGCCTTGCTCTTCCAACTATACCACTTTAAGTGTGAGAAAGGATTGTTGATCATAGGGACATTAGGATAGTGTGTGGTACATATAACAGGACAGCTATGCATAGCTAAGAGGGCTTAAAGATTGCAGGTAAGAGTCAACCAAATACCAAGTCCAACAGCATACAGGTCTATGGAAGCCTAGGGCATAACACAATAAGCACTATCAACATAAGTTAAATTTTAGTTGACTATTTACTTCAACACTTCACTACACTCTCCAATAACAATTAGTGTTATGATCATGTTACAGGTACTGTAATAAGGACCCACACCCACAGTCAGGGAGCTGGAGGAGATAGTCAACCATCTACACAAATAGATCATTATGTTGGAAGGACAGACCAACATTCAGGAAATAAAGTTGAAGAAATCTAAACCCTTTGATGAGATCTGATCAAAGCTTTAAGGTTTCCTAACACAAATAGATCAGTACCTGAGGATGGAGTAATGCTATATAATAACAGAAGCTGACAAGATCCTATTTGCATCCACATACCTCACAGGATCAGTATTTGATTGGTTTAAACCAATACTGAGAGATTATATGCAGAATGAAGATACTACTGACCAAGACCCTGAGACACAGGAGATCTTTAGGAGTTACACAGAATTCTGCTACTAACTAGAACAGACATTCAGAGACATTAATGAGTTATAAAATGCAGAATGACAACTAGAACAGCTTCAATAGAATGGGTTAGCAGTAAGTTATGCCTCACAATTCTTGCAAATCATTTCATGCTTAGACTGGGATAATGACACTTACATTCACCATTTTGAATGAGGATTAAAGCTAGAGCTTATGGAGAAGCTACTATAGCAAGATAGGCCAGAGGACCTACACAAGTATATTACTATTGCAGTCAAAATTGACAACTGACTCTATGACTTTGAACAGCATAAGAAGAACTGCAAATGGATGAGCACAGCACCACAAAGGAACAACCATTATTAAGGGAATGATAGGAGGCAAGCACAACTGAGCAGTTAAGGATATAAAGACCCATATGGACTAAGGCTAATAGATTTAGATGCTACACACAAACAGCCAGGACAGAGATGCCTGATGAAAGAGATCAAATGTTTTAACTGCTAAAAGAAGGGGCATATGGCAAGTGCATGCCTATAGAGGAACAATAGGCAATAGCTGTAAGCAATCAGAGAAGAATCATTAGAGCATTATTATATGGTAAGGGAAGGACCACCAATGCCAGCATACATTAAGTATGGGTATGAGAGCAGCAAAATCATGTCAAACTCAACAGACAGTCATATGATGCCTACATAGCAGGATGCCAGCAAGGATAACAATAAACAAGACATCCAAGAAAGAGTGTAAGATAAAGAAATGAAAAGGCTTATTGCAGAAGCTAATGAAATAATAGCTAGCTGGAAGAGCATCAGCAGCAGCAACAAAGAATTTCTAGAAGTCCAGTAGGACAGGAACATACAATGGGACAAGACCTAGGCAAAGGCAACAGATAAGCTGAAGAAGCTGAAGGAAGAGGCCTAAGAGCCTGAAAACAAGATGTAAATGCCCAGAACATATCCTGAAGAAGAAAGAGAGAAATAAAATCCTGATAATGACATTAGAGTAGCAACTTAAGACATATGTTCTTGTAACTGAAAGGGGTGCACATGCATGTGCTACTGACAACACCCCAATCATAGCAAAATACATTAGACTGTATGCTATGAGGATGATTGCTTAATACACCTCAATGGGAAAGAGGGGAGCAATTATATGCCAAAGAAGAAGTGCCATAAACATTCACCTAATTAGGGAATCATGCTAGCTGCAACTGAGTGAGGATTACATTTTAAGCTGAAGGCAAGAGTGGCAGGACAATAGGCCCAAGTGATAATCAACTCAGATGCTATAGGAAACTTTGTGGATCTAACCTTTCAGAAACAACTAGACCTTGATAGAGTAAGGAAGGCACAACTGTAGATGTTATAAGGCCTCAATAGAGAAATGCTCTACCAGCTTAAATTTAAAACTGGACTACTCACAGTTGTGATTCATAACCATATTAAACAACTTAATTTCAATATTGCCAAACTTGGGGGATACAAGGTAGTTTTGGGGATACCTTGGCTCAGGAGACATAACCCAGAGATTAACTGGAAGACAAATAAGATTTAGTTTGTGAAATATGACTATACAAGATGAGACTTAGCTAAATAGGGGGCAAGTACTCAAGACCAACCAGTGAATAGGCACCAAGTTGAAGAGCCCAGAATAGGCTACAATACACCAGCCATAATGCCAAAGATAGATGCAACCCTTTCAATAAAGAGACAAGTTGATTGAGGACACTACCACCACAAAAGAGACTTACCTCTAGAACATCAACTTCTAACCAGACAGGAAACAATGGAAGACATTAAGGAACAATGCCAAATTTATAAGGAAAAACAGACATGCACTATAATAAGCAAACTATTAGTATTACCAGACTACTACAAGCCATTTAAAGAGCTATTCAAACAGCCAATAGAGTACCAGCTGCTAGAATATGGCAAGCATAACCATAAGATACCCCTCAAGAAAGGGAAGAGACTAACATGCAACTAAATCTACAGAATAATAGAAAGAGAACTAAAGATATTGAAGGAATACATCAGCACTGAACTAGCAAAAGGCATCATCCAACCATTAAAGTTACCTGCTGAATATGGAGTATTATGGGTACTGAAGAAAGATGACATAGAGAGACCATACATTAATTACAGACCAACCAACATAATAACTATTAAGGACAAGTACCTGCTACTGCTAATTACCAAGATCCAAGACAAAGTAAAAGGATCATAATAGTTTATAAAGCTTGATATATAAGACATATACAATCAGATTTGCATCATAAAAGGCAAAGAATGGAAGACAGCATTCAGAACACAATATGGACATTATAAATATATAGTTATGCTATTCAGACTCACTAATGTGTCAGCAACATTCTAGAGATTTATGGATGAAGAAATACTCAAGAAAGTTGATGATATGTTTGTCATTGCCTACCTTAATGATATCCTTATCTTCTCCAACACCTTGGAAGAATATGTATAGCACATACCAAAAGTCCTGAAAGTAATACAAGATACAAAACTGAAACTTAAATTGATGAAATGCCAGTTTCATATTCAAGACACAGAGTTTCTTAGACATAGGATCACCTTAGAAGGCATATATATAGACTCAGTTAAGGTACAAGTAATCTTAGAATGGCCAGTACCAACAACCATTAAGGAAGTGTAATCATTTATGGGATTTGTGAACTACTATCAAGGATACATCAACCAATACTCATTAAGGATGATAGACATCACCAAACTATTGAAAGGAAACCAGGAATTCAAATAGGGGCCAGAACAACAATACACATTTAAATATATAAAAAGGATGATTATAGAAGCACTCATCCTAAGGCTAGAAGACCTAGAGAAAGAACATACTATGAAGACTGACACATCAGACTATATCATAGGAATAAGACTCATACAGATAGGAGAGAATGGAAAGCCACAACCTATTGCATTCTACTCAAGAAAGATGATACTTATAGAATTAAATTATGACATCCACAATAAAGAACTACTCACCATCATGACAGCATTTAAGATATGGAGAATCTACTTAGACAGGATAAAATATCTGATAATTGTTAAAACAGATCACAAGAACTTGACATATTTCACAATAATAAAGGAGCTCATGAGATGACAGGCCAGATGGGCAGAAATATTATCACAATACAACTTTAAGATTCAACACTGCAAGGGAACTGAGAATAGTTAGGCAGATACACTTAACCAATAACTAGACTATGAAGTACACAGAAATCCATTATTACCAGCATTATTGACCACTGATGAAGAAAACAACCTGATATATAATCATAGAACATTAGCTGCAACTAATGAGGACCTAATCATTGACATAATCCATATAGCAACACAGACTGACCCTCTATAAGGGATAATCCAACAATTAACAGCACTAAACTATATCATCAATAACAATAGACTAATCTACTTTTATGGATTACTTTATGTGCCAGAAGGGTTATAAACAGATGTGATATAAGCCCACCATAACAACCCAATAAGAGGACATTTCAGAATAGAGAAAACTGTAGAACAAATTGCCAGAAACTACTATTTCCTAAACATGCAATAAAAGGTATAGTAGTATATTGCTAATTGTGATACATATCTATAAGATAAGCCAATAAGACATAAACCATATGGGATGTTACAATACCTGGAAACACCAATAAAACCATAGTAATGAATTATAATTAACTTCATCACAAAACTGCCAGTCTCATAAGGAAATGATATGATTATGGTAGCCACAGACAAGCTAACTAAGTACATCTATCTTATACCAATAACAGAACATATTGACATAGCAGATATGGCATACCTATTCCTTAAATATATTGTCTCACACCACAGAGTGCCAGAACATATCATCTTAGACAAAGATAAGCTGTTTACATCCAAGTTTTGGAACATGCTTACAAACCTTATGGGAATTGACCATTACCTAACTATGGCATACCATCCACAAGCAAATGGACAAACTAAATAAACAAACCAGACCATCAAGCATTATCTAAGGCATTATATAAACTACCAGCAGGATAATTGGAAGTTATATCTCCTACTCACTCAGTTTGCATATAATAATGCCATGCATTCAAGCACTGGAAAAACATCATTTTTTACAAACTACAGCTATAACCTACAATTAGTTGACAAGCCTAGACTCATTAACATGCCAGTCAAACAAGCATTAATCATACTCTAGCACATTACTCAATTGCATCACTAACTCTCAAACAACTTGGATTTTGTGAATCTCTGTATGGCACAATACTATGATTCACAGCATGAGGATGCACTGCAATTAAAAGAGGGGGGAAAAGCATTCCTCATTACATAGAATATCAAAACAAAATAATCAAGCAAAAAATTGGACTATTAGAAGTTAGGACCATTCAAAATCAGATATAAGATCAGACAAGTCAACTATAAACTCCAACTACTAACAAGTATGAATAGAATACACCTAGTATTCTACATCTCACTACTGGAACCAGCACCAGAGCACATTTAGATAAATGAGGATATCAAAATTGAAGAAGCAGATAATAAATATGAAGTCAAGAAGATACTAGACCTTAAGAAAGTCAGAGGAAAACCATACTACTTGATGAAATGAGAAGGATACCCTATATTAGAAAATACTTAAGAACCTATCAACCACCTAATGAACTGCCAGCACCAGCTCTGAGAGTTCTACTAATAGTTTAATCAAAACTAGACCAAAAGGAAGGAGAAAGGCAGGACATCTCATCAAATACTACAGGAAGCAAAGAATCCTCTGCAGAAGCCACTAACTAATAAGACTCCTTCAGGAAGGCCTCATATTTATTATTAAGGATCTGCAACAACTCCACATCATATTCTGACATTTTAAAACCACACTCTTTAAGGAACTGCTCTTGTTTACAAAGATGTGCATGATGAGCTAACATCTTAGTTAAACAGGATTATACCTCCACTAAGTACTGCTATAGCTGTCCCAATTCCAGATTTAATAATTCCAACTCCTAATCTGCATCTGCCAGACCTTACACCACTTTTACTTCAGCCTCACACAATAAAACCCACTCACAATCTATGTGCACCTTTTGAGCACATTGGTGACCACTGTGAGTACAACTTGCATATTTCAAATAATGATGCAACTAATCTATGACACAGTCAACACCCAGCTGAGAATAACATTGACATAGAGAAGAGGTGACAAAACTGTTTGTAAGAATATAGGAAGATTGATTTTTATGAATATTAGATTTCTGTTTTGAAACACCTGACAAATTCATCAGTAAGGACAATATGTCCACAAACAATCCTTTAACAGGACCTACCTTACTAGGATGACAGATAGGGGAAGGCCTATTTATATTATCAGGGATGACAACCTGTAGGAAGGGGGAGTGATGTTACAAACCTAACAGATAAAGAATGCTGAACTAATGAAACAGAAGCCTAGCATAATCAGGAGGGCAACCTACAGGAAATGACATTAGAAGATCATATAGTATTATGTGACCAAGAATAGTATGCCTGCAGTCTGCTGCAAGATAGCTGAATAATCATTAAAGTATACTTCAAGCTTACCCTACAACTACACCAGGGTATATGCATACAAGGGAAATTGGATATATAAGGACACTCATTTCCACCCATATATTTAGTTTTAGTTCCTCATGCTTATTATACTAATGTTACTTGAAGTATAACTTGGGACTATATTTGATTTGTTAGAACTTCTATAACAACTAGTTCTCACCCAACTAGTTGGCCTTACTCTTCTGACTGTACTGCTTCAAGTATAAGAAAGGATTGTCAACCATAGGGATGCCAGGATGGTGCATAGTGCATACAACAGGACAGCTGTGCATAGCCAAGAGGGCTCAGAGATTGCAGGTGAGAGTCAACTGAATACCAAGTCCAACAGTGTACAGGTCTACAGAAGCCCAGGGCGTAACACATCCACAATAAGGAATTACTTGCTATTATAACAGCATTTAAGATATGGAGAGTCTATCTGGACAGGATAAAACACCTAATAATTGTTAAAATGGACTATAAGAACTTGACATATTTTATAATAATGAAAGAACTCACAAGGTAACAAGCTAGATGGGCAGAGATGCTCTTACAATACAATTTCAAAATTCAGTATTGCAAAGGCACTAAGAATAGATAAGTAGATACTCTTAGCTGATAATTAGACTATAAGGCATATAAAAATCCATCATTATCAGCATTACTAACTACTGATAATAAGAACAACCTTATATACAACTATTAGATATTTGTAGCAACTAGTGAAGACCTAATTATTGATGTAATTTATATAATAATATAGATAGACCTGCTATAAGGAATGATTCAGCAATTAACTACACTAAACTATATTATTAATAATAATAGATTTATCTACTTTTACAGATTACTATATGTGCCAGAAAACCTGCACACTAATGTAATATAGACATATCACAACAACCCAATAAAAGAATATTTCAGAACTAAAAAAACCATAGAATAGATTACTAGAAACTACTATTTTCCAAATATATGATATAAAGTATAGTAATATATTACTAATTATAACACTTACCTATAAGATAAACCTGCAAGATATAAGCCATATAGATTATTACAACATCCAGAAATGCTAATAAAATCATAGTAATAGATTATAGTTGACTTTATCATAAAACTACTAATATCACAAGGAAATGATATGATTATAGTATTTATAGATAGATTAACCAAGTATATTCACCTTATACTAATCATAAAATACATTAATGCTGCAGATATGGCATACTTATTTCTTAAACATATTATTGCACACTATAGAGTGCTAGAATATATTATCTTAGATTGAGACAAGCTATTTACATCAAAGTTTTAGAACACACTCACAAACATTATAAGAATCAACCACCACCTAACTATGGCATACCACCCACAAACAAATAGATAGACTAAATAAATTAATCAGACTATTAAGCACTACCTACACCATGTTACGAACCTAACAGAAGGAGAGATGATGATAGCCTGTGAAGGAATGATGCTAATGCAAGCTGCACAATGCAAAAGGAACAAACAGGTCATGTGACTAAGAAGACTTGGCATTGGTATAGGGCTTGGCATTGGTATATGAGTATAGGGTTATACTCAGGGTATATGGTATACTTGAATACCTGCTGGGGAAGGTTATACCTAACATCAGGATCAGATATATAAGGATGCTCATTTCCACCCATATAATTAGTTTTGCTCTTTGTGCTTATTACAGTTATGTTACTTGAAGTATAACTTGGGATTATATTTGATTCATTAGAACTTCTATAACAACTAGTTCTCACCCAACTAGTTGGCCTTGCTCTTCTGACCATACTGCTTTGAGTGTGAGAAAGGATTGTTGACCATAGAGATGTCAGGATGGTGTGTGGTGCATATGACAGGACAGCTGTGCATAGCCAAGAGGGCTCAGAGATTG
>NIXA01000085.1:0-33077 GCA_002242795.1 Byssochlamys sp. BYSS01
CATAGCCAAGAGGGCTCAGAGATTGCAGGTCAGAGTCAACTGAATACCAAGTCTAACAGCGTACAGGTCAACAGAAGCCCAGGGCGTAACATATATGTCCAGTCTATAATACCTGTGATATAGTGTTGACATGATTCATTATCAAAGAGTGTAGTGAAGTGTTGAAGTAAATAGTTAACTAAAATTTGACTCAGTTAGATGCTTATTATGTCATGCCCTGAGCTTCCTATAACCTGTATGCTGTTAGACTTGATATTTAGTTGACTCTCACTAGTAATCCCTAAGCCCTTTTAGCTATATACAGCTATCCTATTATATGCATTATGTGCTGTCCTGGCATCCCTGTGGTTGACAATCCTCTCTTACTCAAAGCAGTACAATCAGAAGAGTAAGGCCAACTAGTTGGGTAAGAACTAGTTATTATAGAAGTTCTAGCAAATTGAATAAAGTCCTAAGTTATACTTCAAGTAACATAACTGTAATAAGCACAAAGAACTAAAACTAAATATATGGGCAGAAATGAGCATTCTTATATACCCCTTTCTTCCAACATGCATATACTCTATTGCAGTCTCAGGGTAAGCTCAGAGTATACCTTAACAATCATCCAGCTACTAATAGTAGACCATAAGTTTACTATTTCTGGTCATGTGACACCATGTGACTTTCCTGGTGTCACTTCCTGCAGGTGACAGTGCACTCAGTCCCCATTTTGTTGGTTCTGTGTTCTTCATGTGTTAGGTCTGTAACACAATCCTGATGTTAGGTATAATCTCCTCCTTTAAGTATACAGATATCCCCTATATTCTGAGTATAACCCTATACTCATATATCAATGCCAAGCCTTATACTGATGCTAAGCCTTCTGGTTATATGACCTGTTTGTCCTATTTGTCCTATTACACAGTGTTCTGGTAAGGGGTCGTTCCGCTGCTAGGGTGCCGATCTATTACGTCATATATGATGTCTGGCCTCAACTGACAGACTGATGTTCGTGGTCGCAACCATGTACTTAAGTACCCTTCCATCCCCCATCACCTAAGACTTCAAGCAGTGGATGAGCAATACCAACATGGACCACAAAACCGCAGATTTGGGGAGCTACATTGAGAGAGCCCATAACATCGACCCTATAATGCTCCTTAGACATGGGGTTTTTGACATGGGCATCGCCCACTCACGGCCTCGGTTGGTGAGCAATCGAACAAATAGGATTCTACTATATCCTGGCTTCTTCAATCCACCTCATTGTGGTCACCAGCAGCTTCTCCATCAAGCTTTCGAGGGCAGCCAAGATATCAATGTTGTTGCTGCCATAGTCATCCCGCTGGATGATGATGCTGTCAGAGAAAAATGCAAGACTGAGAGCAACAATATAATGTTTACCAAGACTGAGAGGGTTCGTCTGTGGCGAGACTACGTTCCCTATGACTGGTACTGGATCTACGATGGTAGTGTGAGAGAGTGGCATTCATTCCGCCGTCGGCTTACCGACTTTACCCAGTGTGACGGATTTCATATTAAGTTTGTGGTTTTGTGTGGGCCCGATCATATCCGTTGCGATACCTCTATTCCCTGGAACGCATGGGACTGCGAGGAGATCATTGTCAGCGATGCCAGCAGGCCAGCAGACTTTGTGAGATCAGTTGGTGAACTCAAGCCGCTGGTTGGCTGCGATTCTTGGGAACATGTTGTTTGGGGTGATGAAGAAGCGAGTTACTATGCTGTGGGACTGGCTGCCTTTACTGCTGGCGTAATGTCTCTTCTAGCGCCAGACATACTTCAGGAGAAACTGGAAAAAGGCCAGTCAACTTTCCTATGTACCCGAGCCAAGTTAACAAAGGTTTTAGATCCCTTGTACCCTCAAAAACTAATTTCGGATGCCCGCTCCAGACAAAACAGGAAGATCGAGTGGGTAAGAATCTGTCACCCCAGAGACTCTCATCAGCAGGTACTCCGCTTTGTCCCCTCCTGTCGCAGTAGGGTGAATGTCAGCTCTACACAGATTCGATATATTATAGCACATAGCCCACCTGGCGAGCTTTTAGAAAGGCTGAAGTCCATGGTTCTAAACCCCGAAATTCTGGTACGTGTTGAAAAATTCGTGGTGGGGCATACAGTACCTACAAAGCTCTGACCATATGTTCCTGCTGCAGGTCGAAATACTTTCAAGAGGTAGACACTGGCCGGCAAGGCATGCTGTGTAGCCAAGATCCATCCAGTTCTCGATTCCTATCCAACAGGGGTAAAGGAAGTCAGCCCTATCTCACAGGGGTCGTTCCAGTACGGGTGCGCTCGATCCCAGCGTACAGCGTGACTGGGACCGCCACGGAGGCAGCACTAGGCATAGCTTGGAGGTCCTGACCAATGCGAACATCTCTACCAAGCTTAGGTGTGCAAAGGCCCTTCAGAATTCGGCGGCGAAATCCTTTGGGGTCCGGGAAGAATATTGGCTTCGAACGGACCTCATAAACCAGGAGATTCATCGGCTTGGCCATGCACCTTCCTGGCAGACTGTCGCCACACACCCAGCCGTTTCTCGTACATCATACCTCTACTCTGGTTGGATGGCTACGGTGGAACATTAACAAGCTCTGTGCAGGATTTGAGATGGTATATCGCCTCTCTGAGCGCGGCTTAGTCCTCTGGGAGCGTACTCGAGTGATGATGTTATTTCTGCGCTGTCTCCGTTTTTTTCATTTGGTGGAGGGGCCCGTTGGATTCAGGATACTCTGTTGGTGACCAAATTGCGAAAGCAGTAAGGAAATATGGGCGCATCATGTTAGTGTAACTGCACCTGGTTAGCACTGTTGTCGCCTAACAGTGCAGACTTGGCAGTTGGAAGATAACAGGCATGACTTTCCTCAGAAAGAGATATGGACAAGATCACAGCCCCTCCTTTCTATCTCCAAGAAATGTTTCCATCCAACCGGATTATGTGCAGACCTATATTGATGCAATAAGGGTCCCTACGAAACTTTCACTGAGATACGGTGGTCAACTTCGTGACAGGAATCTCGAATGCTATTCGGCCTCAAGGGATAGGTGACCAGAGTGGTGGAGCACCATGGAATTGCGTGAAGATAAGCGCGCATATACCTAAATCATCGAAATTTATTGGTGCCACCCAATGGTGCAGATGAGGTTTAAGAAGATACATCATATGCATCCATGCCGCTCTCAATTGGAAGATAAGCGACATGGGACCAGCCAAGTCTTTGACGAGGATCATGTGCGGGGTAAGATTGTTCAAAGCTATATTAATCGCCAAGCCCAAGAAAACCCGGTGTGCAGCTGTGAGCCTTCTTCAACAACTAATCCCTGGCCTGATCGCCTTTGCCCCTTCCTAACTTGATTCAAAACATTTTTCTGAGTACGTTGTCTACAATGGCCTGCGTATTTGAATCCGAAATCGACCAGCCTACAGCAGATCTTATTGTTCAACTGCAACTCCAAGATGCCGGTGTTTATTTTGAATCCTCTAAAGGGAAATCCCGAGATCTCACAGATGAGGAGTTAGCATTTCGGTTGCAAGAGGAAGAGTTGGGAGAAATTTCCCAGTTCCTCTTGGATAGACGGATGGCTAGAAGTTTTGCAGCCGCGGTTCAAGCTGATGGGGAGATTCTCACCGATAGTCTGGTGGAAGAAGAGAATGCAGCTAAGGATCGAGATATCGCCCGTCATTGGACAGAAAATGGACTTCCTGTGACTACAGACGGTCTCCAGCCAAGCGCAGAATCAACAGATCTTGATGATGAGACCCTGAATAAACTCCAGGTCTTATATGTGTCCGGCCCCGAAGGCTACTATGACATAAACAGCATGGAAGCAGCCAGTACAGAGACTGAAGAAGCCGAATCATCTGCTTGGGCAGGCCAGCGGCCAAACCAGCGACCATCAATAATTCGCCGCTGTGTAGCCTGCAGAGAAGAAACGGAATTTGTCAATGTGGCACGGGCACCCTGTCGTCATGAATATTGTCGACCCTGCTTGGAGGATCTCTTCAAAGCCTCAATGACAGATGAATCCCTATTCCCTCCGCGCTGCTGTGGACAGCCTATCGTCACAACAATTGCCCGCATATTTCTCAAAGCCGATCTGATGCAACAGTACGAGAGGAAGAAGATCGAGTTCGAAACCCCAAACAGAACATACTGCTACTCACCTGAGTGTTCTGCCTTCATTGATGCATCCAATATCAAAGATGAGGTGGCCACATGCCCTGATTGTGGATTGACAACTTGTACAAGCTGCAAGGGACGAGCACATGCTGGTGACTGCCCAAATGATATTGCCATGCAACGGCTCCTAGCTACTGCACAAGAGAATGGATGGCAACGGTGCTATTCCTGCTGGCGAGTTGTAGAACTGGATCATGGTTGTAATCATATGACGTAAGCTAATCCTCCCCCCCCCTTTGTTCTTTTAAATGCCACCGGTTGCTCACTAAGGTCGGTAATAGGTGTCGTTGCGGTGCCCAGTTCTGCTACAACTGCGGAGAGCGCTGGAAGAACTGCGCGTGTGAACAATGGAATGAGCATCGTCTTCTGGCACGCGCATATCAAATAATAGATCGAGAAGTTCAAGCAGAAATTGGTGAACCTCAACCGGAAGTTGATGAGCTTCAACCTGGAAGTCACGAACCGCAGTCAGACGAGGAGTCTCAAACAACTGCAGAATCGCCAGTGCAGGAAAGACACGTCACTCATGCCCCGACACCAAGAGATATTTTAGTTACCAGAACAATCCAGGAGCTCCGAGAAAATCATGAATGCGGCCATGATAGATGGAGGTATGTACATGGTCCTCATGTATGTGAGGAATGCTTCCACTATCTGGGCAAATATATTTTTGAGTGTCGTGGATGCAGACTCCAGGCCTGCAACCGGTGCAGAAGGAATAGACTCTGATCGTGTCAGTCACCCAGTTTTGATCAGTGTTGTACGGCAAGAAATGTCGAAAAGAAAAGAAAACAGGAAAGTCAGTGACTGCAGAGTATTGCAACACCCGTCAGCCAGGCATTCTTGTAGCATACGAGCAGCCATTATATTTGCATAAATCATCTTCAAAGCTGTTTAGACCGCGCGCACTCTTTTGGATTTGCACTCTGTAGGTCTACATTGTAATTCCAGGACTTGTGCAGGCAGGTGGTGGGGCAGGGCGGAAAATAAGGTTTGAATAAGGTTTGAGGGGGTGGCAGGACAAAAGCCAACAAGTGCTTTTACTCTGTTCAACGATAGTCTGCTGTACTCACTCATCCCACAATTAACAATGACTGTTTCTTTCTTGTCTATGTTTATTACAGCGGCATGAACGCTACTATCGCAAAAAGCGCGTACTAGATTAGTATCATACTCTAGTCATCAATACATCCCTAGCACTGTAATTCGATATTGATGAGAAAAGGCACCATCGGATCGCTCCACTTGGGTCCGCAACAATGGAAGAGGTCTATCGATCATGGGCACCACCAATCTGGGCACCCGACACACTCAACTACAGAAAATTTTTCAATGCATCCGTTTCAGGGGACATGCAAGCGATGCAGGAGGCCCTGGCTAGCGGAGAAATCAACATAAATGCGTGCCCGGAGTGGGAAGACTGGGAAGGCGAGACGGCCCTGCACCGAGCCGCTGAAGGCGGCCATCTCGAGCTTGTCCAATTGCTGATCTCTCATGGCGCTGAGATCGACCGGAGGGATGACTCGCCAGTAGGGCCAAAAACAGCCCTGCACATTGCCGCCCACAATGGGCACATTGCCATTGTCCAGGAGCTCCTACAGAATGGGGCCGACGTGACCACCCGGGGCGAGATGGGAGGCCCTCTTTTGAATTTCGTGCTGTGGCTGAAACGGAGCATTTCCGATAAGGATTACAAGATCATCGACCTGGTGCTCAGCAAAGGGGTTTATGATATTCATTCATGGCTCATGGAAATGGGCGGCACAATAGTAAGTCTGACTCGCTAGGGCCCTATGTCCATAATCAAACATACCGGATCTAACTGGTGCCAACGAAAAGCTCCATCAGGCGTCTGAGATTGGGAATCTCACGCTCATCCGGTTTTTGGTAGAGCCGACTGCAACTACATCATCCCGACCTACGAGGACTACACTGTGTTACGCAGTGCTGTCATGTGTAATCAAATCGGGGCATGCCGACTGCTTATAGAGTTGGGGGCCCAGGTCACTCCTAGCGCATTCGCCCAAGCCTCTTGCATGGACATGGTCGAGCTTCTGCGTCCACACCTCAGCCAGTCCGATATATCGACCAGTGGGGTTTTGAATCATGCCTCCAAGCCCGGCTTCGTGCGCGATCTGTTGGCAAGCCAGATAGTCAACGTGAATGACGTGGATCTGAGAGGCGATTCGGCACTTTTAGAAGCATGCACTCAACCTAAATCTACGGAGATGCTTGAAGTCTTACTAGAATTCAGGGCTGATCTTCACGTTCGCTATTCTCGAGTAGTACCGGGCTTGAAATTCAAGGGGGACACCCCTTGTAAGTTCAGTTTGGTTTGAATTTGTTTCGTTTATGATGACGATGCTGATAATTGTCTTCTCTGCTTAGTGCATCGGGCAGTAGCGTTTGCTTCTTCCACAGCTGTCACTCTCCTCATTCAAGCCGGGGCGGACCTGGAAGCCAGAAACGAAGCAGGGCAGACCCCATTGATTCGACTTGCCATGGCTCGTGGGAATAAACCTCGTACGGAACTTTTCGAGGTTCTTGTCAAGGGAGGAGTAGATGTCAATGCAGTTGACTTGGAACACAACACAGCCCTCCATCATTTGGCCATGCAGAACATGCATATCAGAAGTCCGCGGGAGAGCCTGACGGTTTTCCAATTACTCATAAACGCGGGTGTACTCACCAACTTGGTTAACTCTCAAGGTAAAACCTGCTTGGAATTGTTCAGTTCAAGTGCAACCTTTCTCGAATCTGTAGATGCGCTCGATCCATAGTACGATCTACGACGGTCTAGTGGTACGGTCAGTGAAGCCAAAGCTGAATCCTTTTACTTGATAGTCATGCTGGATGCAGATTCAGTTACAGGAAAAGGCTATATAATACATATATGTATTTGTTGATTTTAGTCCTTTTCTAATCCTAATGCCATACATAGAACAGAGACACGGGCTGACTCTGAACTCGCGATCTTCTCTCTACTCTTGGCCGAATGCTGGCCAAACTATACTATACGGAGCTTGTTCAACGACAGGAGGGGAAGCTTATACCCTTCTTCTGCTGTATCATCATGTAGTCTTAAGTCAATGAGCTATCATACATTCTACAGACAGAAACAGCAAAAAAATCTAATGAACAAAACAGGGCCGCCATAACGCCAAAGCTCCTTAAGCTCATCAACAAAACCAACCCCTTATGAATTTCTCTCTACGACTGGAGCTCGATTCGCTCTGTAAACCACGGAACCAGGTGGCTGACAGTTGGATGACTCCATGTTAGCGTGGGCGGCACCTTCACCTTCAGCGTCTGCTGCAGCTCCCGGCGTAGGCTCACGGTCATGACCGAGTCGATGCCAAGGTCCGACAAGGCCGCCTTTGGATCAACGTCGTCCGGACTGGCTTGCAGGACCCGGGCCACGGCGGTGCGGATTGCTTCCTCAAGATGTTGCCGCAACTCTGGCCCCGCGCGTGGTAGGTGACGGTTGCCTACAGGAGTGTCGACGGCGGAATCTGACCCACGCTGTGCAAGATGCTGAGGGGCCCTCCGCACGGCGATGTCATTCAGAAGGGACACCGGCAGCGGTTCACCCTCGTCGAAGGCCAAGCTGCGACAGATGACTCCGTGGTCGATGTCGAATCGCGCAAGGTGCTGCCAGGCAGCGAATGCTTCCTCGCGCGTCACGTCCGTGACACCCTTGCTATGCAGCTCCGCATTGATGAACTCCGTGCTGGCCCCCATCCCCATGCCGCGCCAGGCGGTCCACTGGAAGGAGACCGCGTTGTCGCCGAGGGCGCGGCGATGCGTCGCCAGGGAATCCAGAAAGGCGTTTCCGGTGGCGTAGGAGCTCTGGCCGGGGAAGCCAAAGAGCTGTCCGCAGGAGGAGAAGAGAAGGAAGAAGTCCACGCTCGCCGGGGGGAAGACCTCATGCAGCACCAAGGCACCCGCGATCTTGGGGCCCAGTACCCGCGCGAACGCCATCTCCGTCGTGTCCAGTACCAGCTGGTTGTCTAGCAGTCCCGCCGCATGGACTACGCCGCGCACTGGGGGCAGCGCGAGACACTCGAGAGCATTGCGCAGGCCCTCTGCCGCTGCAGCGCCGCCGCTGAGGTCGAGTGACACGAGATGCACCGAAGCCCCGCGCCCCTCCAGCTCTCGAACATGCGCAACGATCCGATAATCGTCTGACTGGCTGTCGATCTGATGCCAGAGCTTCCGGGAAGGTAGGGCGCGCCGGGAGACGAGCACCAGTCGACGGGCTCCCTGCTCCACCAGGAACTCCGCTACTGCCAGTCCCAAGAAACCGACTCCACCAGCGATGAGATAGGTTCCGTCTGGCCGAGGCAGGAAACGGTTGTGTCCGGCGTCTTGGCCCGACCACAACTTGTCCTGAGGCAGACTGCGCAGGCGAGCAGTGCGTGCCACACCATCGTGCATGCGGACCACATCAGCCCCCCGGACATACCTCAGGACGCTGAACGGAACGGTCCCATCCTCCATGTCGAACAGACCGCCAAAGTGGTCTGGATGCTCGCTGGCGATAATACGGCTGAGCCCTAAGAGGGCGCCATGGGCCAGCGCAGTCCGCGTGCCGGCCTGAGCCACGTCCCGGGTCAGAACGACGACCTTAGAGGCCGGGGCAGAGCGCACCACGAACTTGACCAGCATCAGCAGGGTCCAGGCGTAATCCTGGATACAGGAAGGGATGTCGTCGTCAGGCTCGACGTCGCTGGGGATGTAGATGATGGCAGACCCCTTGCCTAGCGGGAGGGTCGATGCCTGGTCAATTAGCTCCGGCGCTGATGCTACTCGTACTAACGGGAACTGCATAGGGAGATGGGACACGGATTCGACAGCGCTCTCCTCCGCGGCGACGAAGACCATATGAGTCAGTAGCAATGGTTTCTCGGCCAGGGGCGCAGGCGGCCAGGCGAGGTGATGAACCAGGCTCTCCATGCTCCCGCTGACTCCAGGCGTGCCCTCGATCTCGGCAAAGCGCATCGAGGTAAACTGGGCCAGAGAGTGGCCTTCTTCGCTGAGAACGGTGACGTGGACGGCGAGGGCCGTATCGGATGTCTCTTGAACGTACAGCCACCCGTACCGGGGAGGCGGTGCGCTCGAGAAGATTTCGACTCGTTCAATCTGCGCCGGCATTCGAAGTCGAGGCTCGCGGAAGAAGATGGTCGATCCCACCGAGGTGGCCGCGTCCAGAATGGGCGCCCACGAGTGAGGATCCCAGGGCAATTCCTGGCCGTCGCGAATCGCGGGCGCCACGTCTACCCGGGCGATCATCTCTGTGGCATTGCCATAGTGCTCCGTCACGGCCCATGGGAACCCCATGGCGGACACCCCGACTCGGTCCAGATACTGGATGGAGAAGTCATCGGCCAGCCTCTCACCGATCCGCCGCCGGATCGCGTCGATGTCCATTTGCGGATACGCCGGGTTTTGTCCCTGGCCGTCGCCGTCGACGTCGAGGACGGCAGTGGTATGCGTTGTCCAGGAAGCGGAGGACTCTGCATGCTCCTCGCTTCTCTGCTGGTCATGGTGGTCGTCGGGAAGTAGGCGCGAGACGATCTTGATCTCCTTCGGCTGCACGACGACCTGCACCTCTCGCGGCGCATTGATGGCGACCGGCACGCGCAGGACGATATTCTTCAGCGTTTTCGTCGACGCTCCATGGAGGAAAGTGTTGATCAAGCCCGCCGCCGGAATGATCTCCGTGCCATGGAGCGGATGGCTGCCGGGGAACGGTTTGGTCTCATTGTCCAACCGGGTTGAGTAGACCACGACGTCCGTCCCTGCGACTGGAATCCGCTGGCCCAGGAGCGTATGCTTGTCGACGTCGTGGTTCACGGCTTCGGCGCGCGAGCGAGTCTGGACGCGGCGCCAGCACGGTTTATGCATCCAGCGGACGGTTGGTACCTCGGGCACCCACGAACGCCAGGGCATTTGCCGCCGCCAGTCAATCGAGACGCCCTTGCAGTGAAGCTGGCCGATGCTGTGCAGGATTGTCTTGGTCGCCGGCTGGTTGCGTTGCATGATCGGAATGACCGCGTACTCCTCGATGCCGCGGTCCAGAAGCGTCTCCGTGATCGAATGCGACACCAAGGCGTGCGACGAGATCTCGAGAAACACCCGATAGCCATCTTCCAGTGCTGCTTCGACCGCGGACTTCAACTGCACCGGCTGTATCATGTTATCGACCCAGTATTGCGGCCCTCGGAGGTTGTCTCCGCGCGGATTCAACAGAGCAGTCGAATACAACCGCGCATCAGCAGCCGCCGCTGGCGATAGAGCATCGCCCAGAGCGTCCAGAAGCGAGGGCACCAATTCAGCCAGCATCGGGCTGTGGAAGGCGATGTCCGTCCGGACCGTGAAGGTCTTGATGCCGCGCGCCGTGAAGTCGTTTCTGACGGCCGTGAGCGCGTCCCGCGGCCCAGCTACAACACACGAGCTCGGGGAGGAGTCGATGGCGACGACAAGGTCAGAGCCATAGTTCCCGGCCCGCAACACTTCCTGAACGGCTTCGAAGGACTGGTTGACGAGGACCATGCCCCCCAACCCCATGACGCGGCGATACAACTTCGCCCGGCGCGTCACGATCAGCGCTCCCTCCTCGGCCGTGATGGCGCCGGCGACGACGCTGGCCGCAATTTCGCCGACGGAGTGCCCAATGACTGCGTGCGGGCGGAGACCCTTGGCGTGGATGATCGCGCTGAGGCCGATTTGCATCAGGTAGGTCAGAACCTGCACCTGGTCCGAAGACTCGAACTGACCAGCGCGAAGCAGCTCCAACGGCGAAAACCCGATTTCCTCCTGGCTGATCTTGTCAAGAGAGGCAGTGGCCTGGAGAAATACCGGGTTCTGCACGAGCTGCTTTCCCATCTCCGGCCATTGCGCGCCGTGGCCGGAGAAGACCCAGACCACGTCCCTCGGGGTTTCCTTCGGTAGGACTCTGCTGCTCGCAATGAGCGGATGCGTTGATCCCTGGGCCAGCAATGTCAGCTGCTGGACGGCATCCTCGGCGTCGTCGACCACCAAAGCTGCCCGGTAATCGTGATGTCCTCGCCGACGGGCCAGCGTCGCGACGACGTCCGCGAAGTTGTGTCGACGGCCGTCTCCTTGCAGCCATGCCCGCACTGACTCGGCTTCCACCGCCAGGCGCTTCTCCTGTGGCCCCGAGAGTAGCAGATGGAACGGACCGGAGACAGTTGCACTCGTAGGGCTTGACAGTTGCACAGCAGGACAGGTGAATTCTTCGATGATAGCGTGAGAGACAGTGCCGCCATAGCCGTATGAGCACACTCCGGCTCGTCGTGGCAGGTCTGAGACAGGCCATTTGGTTGTCTCGCGAACGACTTGGACTCCCAAGCACGGCCAGTCGATCTTGGAGTTGAGCTGGGTGAGATTCGCCTGCGGCGGCAATACCCCGGATTGCACGGCCAGGACTGCTTTGATAAACCCCATGGCACCGGCGCCAGCCTCCAGATGGCCGATATTGGGCTTGATGGATCCAATCCAGCAGGGCGCATGGGCCGGTCGTCCTGGACCATAGACCGCTGCAATAGCCGACACTTCCGTCGGATCGCCCAGGGGCGTCGAAGTCGCATGCGCTTCCACGTACTGCACGGTCAACGGGTCGATGCCCGCGACATCTAACGCCTTTCTGGCGACGAGTTGCTGGGCGTGAGCGTTCGGCGCCATGATCCCGTTGGTCTTTCCATCCTGGCCGACCGCACTGCCCTTGAGAAGTGCAATGATGTGATCCTCATCCCTGATCGCTTGCGACAGCCGCTTCAACACGATCGCGCCCACTCCTTCGCCACGGCCGTAGCCGTGTGCGCTCTCGTCGAACGACCGGCATCGTCCTTCTGGAGAGACTGCTCCGGCCTTGTCCAGGACCCGGGCGAGTCCGGGTCCCCCGAGGGCGTTGACGCCGCCGACAATGGCCACGGTCGACTCGCCTTGGAGAATAGCTTGACGGCCATGGTGTATCGCGACTAAGCCGGACGCGCAGGCAGCGTCCACAGCTGTGCTGGGGCCCATGAGATTCAAATGGTAGGAGATGCGGTTCGGGACGCCACAGTAAGCCGTTCCAATTCCCATCCATGCCTCCACGTTAGGCAGGTCTTCCAAGAGAAGCTTCGAGTAATCATCGGAATTGACACCCCAGAAGACCGCGGTGTCGCTCCCCGATAAGCTCTGCGGCGGGATCCCGGCCTTCTCGAGGGCCTCCCAGGCCACCTCGAGAGAGATGCGCTGCTGGGGGTCCATCTGCTCGGCCTCCTTCGGGGAGATGCCGAAGAACTGCGCGTCAAAATCCTCCAGCCGGTCGAGGAAATATCCTCGCGACGTGGTTTTGGCCAGTTCCCGGGCATTCCCAGCGTCTCGTCGGTAGTAGGGCTCCCAGCGCATCGCAGGAATCTCCCCCGAGGCATCCTTCTGCTCCAGTAGCGATTGCCAGAGCTTCTCGGGACTGTCGTTGCCGCCGGCGACTCGACAGGCGACGCCTACTATAGCAATTTCGTTTGTTGTAAAATCCTAGATGAAACTGTCAGCGGTGACGTTCCCACTGCGAGTACTCAACGGAGGAAACGTACTATCGTGTCTAACCCTTCCACAGCGCTGTATTCGGTTAATGGTGTAGCCGATTTCGCTGGTGATGAAGCCAGCGAACCATCTTTTGAGTTGTCGTCCCCCATGGTCGTAGATAGCGCCGTAGGGCTTGTAAAATCCAAGGTGAACGGTTTTGGAGTTGGGCGAAGGTCGTAGCAGGAAAGATCGTGGCCATTTATTTCATTTGGTTCTCTAGAGTTCGTCCAAGCTCGCCTGTTCGAGATGCTACCGTAGAACAACCAAAACGGTTGAGACCAGCGAATCAACCGGTAGGCACAGTATCGTGCTCAAAGGAGCAATCATCGTGGTCTCTTGTCTTGTCTCGCATCGCTTCCTAATGGAGTAGTTCCCAAATAGGAAATGAGCACGACTTCCCAGGGATAACCACCACGGCAAAACATCTGTTCGGGCCATGTCCAGGAAGGGATGCTCATCATTGCGGAGACGTGAAATATCAGCCTCTCCCAGAGGCGCAGTACGCCCGCTCTTCATTCCTTCGAACCGGTCCCGAGTTTTGACCTTAGGGCTACCATCGATGCCGGCCGGGATGGCGCCTTTCGTGCCGTACCACAACTCTGCAGGCCAGTCGAGGATTGTGAAGTATGTAGCTCATTCCCAGACTTATCCTCTTGTCGCCTGCCACTGACTTGGGGACCTGCCTTCTGCTTCGCAACCAGATTCGGCGGTCTCCTCACCACCGAGTTCCTCGAGCCCCCGGAAGGGCGCTGCTTTCTTTTCCGCCAGACATATCGACATACCGTCAAGGGATCCATTCCGGAGAACCTGCGTAAGCTCATCGACAGTCCGAACCGGCCCAAGGGCCCGCCGCCGCACTTCCATCAGTTCCAGACGGAGTACTTCCAGGTCGAGCAGGGCGTCATGGGCATCGTCGTTGACGGAGTGGTCAAGCGCGTCACCCCCAAGGATGGCGAAGTCTCCGTCAAGGCCGGCAGCGTGCACAATTTCTTCATCCACCCGGACTCACCGGAGAGCATGACAGTCTATCTGAGCGCATCCGATTCCGGGCTGGACTACCAGCTGGATCGCATTTTCTTCGAGAACTGGTATGGGTACTGGCACGATGCGCTGTTGCATGACGGTGGGCTGAACTGGATCCAATTCCTTGCGGTACGCAGGCTCTTCCTTTCCGTCTCCCTTCCTTTTCCTCAAGGAAGATGGGCCTTACTTATGTCTCTTCGTAGATCCAAGACGGCGGCGATGCATACACTCCAGCGCCTGCCTGGTGTCCGTTCCGTCGGCAGGTCGGCTACTGGACGTGTGTCGTTCTGGGCCGGTGGATTGGGGGTCTGCTGGGCTACAAACCTTTTTTCAAAGAGTATACTACTGACTGGGATTTGGCTGTGGCAAAGATGAAGGGCTCCTTCTTCCAGCGGCATTTGGTCGAGGAGTCGTATCGGATGGCGAAACCATGGCAGCAGCAGGTCGAGCTGGAAGCTCGCAACAAGCCAACGAACGCCGAGTTCGAGCTCTGGACGACAGATCTGGAGCGCACGCTGCCGAAGCACTTGCTTCCCAGTGATGAGGCTGCGCTCTCAGGGAAGACAGACAGCGCGAACAAGGCCACGAATGGATCGACAACGTCGGCTGATCTCCCAGTTTCGCACTCTCTGGACTGGAAACCTAGACGGCCCAACGTCGAGCTTGTATCTCATGACAGTTCGTAGGCCGTTTTGTTGTTGAGTTCGAGGGCCGGATCGACTCCGCCTAGATGTACCTTGCCGGCGAGCGGGAAAAGGGCAAAGGGTGTCAGATATTAAACAGGATACAAAATATTGAATGCTTGCCTCCTCGCGTACGTACGGTGCAGGACTCTGCGCTGACTGTAGTGTAGAGCCGCTCACTCATGGCTGATGCAGACGATGTTCTTGGTGTTGAGTCAACCGCGAAGAGCACTACCATGGCTATCGAGATGTCCATGGCAGCCTCTTTAGTCTATTCATTCTCATCCTAAAGAGGAAATTGCGTCTAATGATTCTTTCAGCTCCGAATCCCCATTGGGGACTGAGTTTGAAAGACAACCCCGTCTTTTGGGTTTGGAGCAATAGCGGGAGCACGGTCTTTGGGTCCCTTATCCGAGTTATATATATCACCTCTGGTCGCTCTGTAGTAAGTGATTTGGTCCACCGTACTTCAAGCTTCAGTTCACAAACACGTTCGGGATGGATCTGACCTCGCTGTCACTCGTACAGCTTTCCCTGGCCGTAGCCAGTGGGATAGCACTAGTTCTTGCACTGCGTTATCTCTGTCCCATAGGCCGCCGTGGCCCCCAGCTACCAGACGGTGAGTGTGAATCTGATGAAACCACGGAATGTCCAGTCGAGGCTCACTAATGGGTTGACACGCAATATCTACAGGGCCTCCTGTCATCCCCTTGCTCGGCAATGAGCATCAGATTCCGACTGTGGATGCCCACTTCCGGTACGCTTCATCCTCGCATGTCGTCGAACCGAGATATCACTGACCTCGCGGGTCTAGATTCATGGAATGGGCTAGAATGTATGGCGGCCTCTTCAGCTTGAAGCGGTTCAACAATACCACCATTGTCATCACGGATCGGAAACTGGTCAAAGACCTTGTGGACAAGAGAAGTAGCATCTACTCGCACCGGCCCGTGTCCCTCGTCTCCCAGCTCATCACTGGCAACGACCACCTCCTGGTGATGCAATACGGGGAGATGTGGCGCACAGTCCGCAAACTCATTCATCAGTACTTCATGGAGTCCAACTGCGATCAGCTACACTGGCAGGTCCAGGAGGCTGAGGCCAAGCAGATGCTCCATGATTTCCTGACGATGCCGGAAGATCATATGCTGCATCCAAAGCGGTACAGCAACAGCATTACCAACTCGCTCGGTAAGGTGACACCCCCCGTCTTGCTCCTTGGGTGATGGTGCTGAGGTGCTGTGCATAGTATTCGGAATTCGAACAAAGACGGTGCGTGACGAGTACATGGCAAGACTATACGCCCTCATGGACAAGTGGTCACTGGTGCAGGAGTTCGGGGCCACACCACCCGTTGACTCCTTTGCGGCCCTGCGTCTCCTGCCGCAGTGGATGCTGGGCAACTGGCGGACCCGCGCCGTTGAAGTCGGTGACATGATGCAAGCATTGTACTCAGCAGTCCTAAATCGGGTCCGCGACCGTCGGGCTCGAGGAATCTATCGTGACTCCTTCATCGACCGCGTGCTCGATGGACTGGAAAAGACGCCACTGACGGAGAACCAGCTTCGATTTCTGGGCGGAGTGTTGATGGAGGGTGGTTCCGATACGTCTTCCAGCCTCATCCTGACCATTATCCAAGCGATGACCAAATACCCAGAGGTCCAGGCAAGGTGAGGGACAGCCGAGTTCGTTCGCACGCATGATGCAACCGATTGACACACACAACCTGGATGTTTTTAGGGCCCACGAGGAAATCGATACCGCTGTTGGCCCCGAGCGATCTCCGGCCTGGTCGGACTTTGCGGCGTTGCCCTACATCAACATGATCGTGAAGGAGTCCCACCGGTGGCGACCCGTCAGTCCCTTGGGGGTGTCTCACGCATTAGCTAAAGGTGGGTTTTCGCTCCGGCCGAGCCGTCAAATCGAGATACTTACTCGGACTGACCTCGTCATTGCTCTAGATGACCAGGTTAATGGGAAACTGCTGCCCAAAGGCTCCACAGTCCTTCTAAATGTTTGGGGCATGCACCACGATCCATCACGTTGGCACGATCCCCAGCATTTTCATCCGGACCGCTTTCACGATTTCCCAGGCCTCGCATCTAGTTACAGCTCAAGTGACTGGGACAAGCGCGACCACTACGGTTATGGAGCGGGCCGAAGAATTTGCCCAGGAATCCATCTGGCTGAGCGAAACCTGTTCATTGGAGTGGCCAAGCTCCTCTGGGCCTTCGAGTTCACCGAGATCCCCGGCGGCGAAAGTGACATCTCCCCCAAGACTGGGGCAAGCAAAGGCTTCCTGCATTGTCCTCGAGATTACCAGTGCCTAATTCGCCTCCGGTCGCCTTCAAAGCGAGAGACCATTCTACGAGAATATCAGGAAGCTCAGGCCGTCTTCCATCGATTCGACTAGCTGGACAGTTTGGGGGGAAGGGAGCTGGACAGTTTGGGGGGAAGGGAAGCCTCCCTGGAAAGAAGGCAGCATAGAGGTTCTTGCGTCGTTGTTTGACGATCTAGATTTCATGGGCAGCCTTTATTTGTAGTCTAATATTAATAGTCCAGCGACACAGGACTCTATTTGGCTACTCTAGACAACGCGATTTGTATGATGATGTCCCTTTTTCATTTGGCGCCATACCTAGAGCTGTACATACGAGTCTAATTCTGTATCTCTAGTTTCGAGTGTCAAGCGCCTCAGTCGTCTCTCTATGTCCAAGTAGAAGGGTTCGTGCACATAGATCTGGCCAGTCATGATTACCACCACTTCAATACCGAAACGAGATGTCAAAGCCGTGAGGCCAATGGTGAATTGAACAGGCGGCCATGAGAACTAGATAGTTTTGGTGCGGTATGTTACCCAAGGTCCATCGTCAGTGCTGTAAATCGCACTACAGATTCAGATCCCTATTTTCTTATCAGTGTGCATCCATACGTGGAGAGTATGAATCGAAAGCCCTACATTGTTGTCAAGCCATGTCGTTTCGTTCCGGAACTGAGTTAGGGCTTGAATTTACGGGTTGTCCTCACTAGATCCCGTCAGCGTAACTCTTGAAGAGGGGAAGCAAAAAGAAGCGTACTTTTTCTTTTTGTCCCCTTCTCCGAGTCTAAACTAGGGCAAATTTTCTACCCTCCAGATACGGTCAAATCCAGGAAAGAACGGGCCATATTATCGAAACTCCGAACTTCCAAATTGGGCGAGGCGTTGGCTCCCGAGAAACACTAGGGATTACCACCCTCGGCAAAAGCTACATTTCCGATTACCTTTTCCGGCCCGCTAATATACTTAATGGACGTGAAGGGTTGTAATAACACCTCAATCGTCATATTGATGTCGCTTACGGCAAAAGAAAAATGTCATACTGATAGTCCTCTTCCGGTATGTAGGAGTCCATTCGGTCATGATAATCTCCCAAACAGAGACGACCGAAGGAAGCAGATCACGAAGTTTGCTTTGAGGAGGCAAAGGTATACTGCCTTTGGTTAATGAATCGGATTGCCCTTCGGACTTGGCAGGAGCAAATGCCGAAAGAAGTCGTAGAGCTAGGGAGATGAAAGCTTACGGGAGTGAACAACAACATGGGAACGGCAGAGTAACCTTGGTCTCCGCACGGTGTCAGGATTCTCAACTACAAGCCCTAAGTTTTCATTGAAGTGACAGATCTAGGGTGTGTCAATAGAGACGCAACAGCTTCTGGCGCAATCAGAATCTAGGTGGATGACCTAATGGACTAGCTAAATCAATATTGACATGGCGTCTAGAAAGCCCAGGAGTGCTACTCATGGTCAACATGATGTCTGTGAATCGCTCAACCCTGGGTGAATTGAGAGAAGACATCCCGCTGCGCAGTCGCAAATTCCTTCTCGATAGTGGCGCGGATTGCCTCGCTCCTCACCACAGGCCGACAGCCGTAAGTTTTTGCGCAGTAGAGAAAGCCGTGCTGATAGCCCGTCACCGGGTCACTGTCCATTGGCCCCTCCCCGGCCTCGAATGTAAATGCCCAGAGCAATTTGGCAATCGCAAGGAACATATTCCGCTCCGCCAGATGAATACCGGGACAGATCCGTCGGCCGGCGCCATAGCCGTAATGATCCCGAGCTTCCCATTTCCCCGCGGCGTATTCGGGCGCGAGCATCGGGTGAGACGAGAACCGCTCCGGGATGAAGGCCTCCGGACGCTCCCACTGACCCTGGTTCATGTGCATGCCCCATGTGTTGATGATCACGGTCGTTCCCTTGGGAAGGAATTTGCCGTCGACCCAGTCATCTGAAGACAAGATACATAGTCTGGTTAGTGGCATGGCTCAGAAAGCAGGAAAATGAAGAATGGACACCCGAACGCTCTCGCTTTCTTACCTTCTCCGAGAGCGTGAGGAAAGCAGAGGGGAAGAATAGGTCGCCAACGGTGTCCCTCCTTAACGATCATATTGATATACGGAAGTTTGGCGAAGTCGTCCCATGTCGGGGAACGATCCGACCCGACTACGGCATCGATCTCTTCGTGCGCTCGGCGCTGAACGTCTGGGTTCATGATGAGGGCCTGCACGATGGCTAGGGTGAGACTAGAGCTCGTATCAGAGCCTCCTTCCATCAAAACCCCTCCAATAAAGCAGAGTTGATGCCAAGGCAGCTCGCTTCCATCTTTCTTCGCCTGCTGATCTAGAACCCGGTCCATGAATGTCCCGAGGTTCTCTCCGTGCTCGCGACGCTTGATGACCCTCTTCAGGTTGTCGGCATACAGATCCTCCATCTGCCTGCCAACACCCTTGGCGCGGGTCACGTAGTTGTTGAAGAATTGCTCCGGGATATATTTGAGCCACGGGAGAAGATCCACAGGAGGCGTAGAGCCGGTCTCCATGAGGTCGGACCATTCCTCCATCAGGCGATACAGACGCCGCATGTTGTCGCTATTTCGGTGGGCGGTGCGGATGCCATAGACTGTTGATCTATTCCGTCAATAACCCGGTTTCGTTTTCCGAAGCATGGGAGCCTCTTTTCCAGAGAACAGGGGAATCGCAGGATAAGGTTTAACAACGTTACTGACCGATGGAGTTGGTAATACTGTTACTGAAGCGCTTGGGATGCTCCATGTGGTGCGCTGGATCGAGCATATAGTCTCGAGCCAACTGAATGGCTTCGGCATCGACAACGCGGATATGAGCACTGTCGACTGTCGACTCCATGAGGTAAGGATGGATCAATCGGCGGAACAGCCTCCACTGATTTCCGTAGTGCATCACAAGCAGATGGTTTCCTCGAGTGATGAGATTATGGGAGACAAAGGACGGAGGGCGATGGCTGTAAATGCCACTTTTCCGGTCCACCACGTCTTTCACGAGCTGGCGATCCGTGATGATGGCCATGTTGCCATGGCCCATTTTCAGCATGTAGAGACCGCCATATTGTCGGGCCCAGTCGGTGAACCTAAAGACCACGATCAGTATTGGCAGAACTTCAGCCATCCTGAGCAATACCGGGCGAGAGCAGATCGTACTGGATGTGTGTGTACGACTTGGGGAGCTGATGCAGGTTTCCAATGAAGGGGAGCGTTGGTGGCCCTGGATTCGGTTGTCATTTTCCTGTGCACCAGGTCTGGATGGGTATGCTATACCTGGAGGCATTTCAGGCGTGCGATGACCATAGATCCAGGCGTATCGCACCAGGAGGACTATAGCCACCCCTCCAGCGAGCATGAGGAGAGTGGAAATCTCCATGGTCAAACGTCTCGGTGAGCAACAGAAGCGGGCCAGAACATGGATGGTCAGCTCCGAACGAGCTGAGTCGATTCTCGCAGTTTGCTCTATATTCAAGAAGAATATTACAGGAGTTGGGGGCTAACGGTGGTCGCATGTTAGACTCATGCCTTTTTACGTTATCCAAATAAGCGGACTCCGACTGTCAAAGAAGATAATTATCCATTCGGGGCCATTCCAAGTTCGGCCGGTTAAGAAGGGCAATGGCCTGGAGTCCACTCACGGCCGTGGGCTGCGTCCTCCCATCTTGAGGGCTACGATTATCTCCGGGCCTCTGCTACTTCTCCATTAGAATTCTTCTTCTTCTGCCTCTGTGGGTGGCATCAATTGCCTGAGAAAAGACACAGGATGAACTATTATACGTTGGTTCAAGAAGTCTTTCCTTCAAAGTTTTACTCCCCAGTAGACACTAAGATAAATGCTGAGTAAGATTATAGTAGCACTCGCCTCATTAGAACCAAGTCATAGAATTGACTACAAGACGAGGGCAGTAGGAGATTTGCCTTCTGCTCGACCGTACTTGGACCTCTCGCCGTCAGTTGGGGAGTGCCCACGACGATTGGGTGTATGACTCTGATAATTTTCCAAGTATACTCATCTTTCTTGCCTTTACCTTGTAGCTGGTATTTCCTGCTATACACGCCTCAAGAGACGCAACAAATTTAGTGATAATGTCTGAATTCAGATAGCCAACTCCTCGCTCACCACCCTAGGCCCCATCGGCTGCTTCCAGTCCCTCAAAAGACGATGCAAGCCGCGGAAACAGATTCAAGGCAGAATTATAACAGACGTGACTGTGGCTATCCCCGGACAAACTGCTATCAATATAATCGGTGAAATGAGCGATTACATCTCGAGGGGCGTTCGGAAAATCGCTGCCGAATAAGACATGTCCTGGTTTCGCAAACGCCAGCAAGGCCTGCAAGGTGACAGAATTGCCGGAAAGAGCTGTATCGAAGTAGAATTCTCGGGCCGCCTCGATCATCTCGTCTCGCGACTTCCCGCATCCGATCGGCATAGAGGCGAGTAAGGACGCTGCACGGTCAATGAGATATGGCAGAACCCCCCCGGCATGAGACAGGATCACCTTGCAGCCTGGATACGTCTGCAGTACCCCACTGACAATGAGATCCATGGCGGTGCGGCCGGTCTCGTGCGGATAATCGAAGATTGGCTGCGGCATCGACGAGTTGATCCAATGCGTGTCGACGGCGTGGGTAGGATGAACGAAGACCACGGCTTCTCGGCGACCCAGTTCTTCCCAAATGGGACGAAATAGGTCATGGCCGAGATAGCTGTGTCCGTCGCCATATCGAGTGAATAATGTCACCCCGTCCGCCCCTAGTGTATCCAGTGCATAGGAGATTTCGTTCAGCGCTGCCTGGGTATCGCATAGGGAGGGAAGCGAAGCGAAGAACCCGTAGTGACCGGGCGCCGCGTCGCGAATGGAAGCTGCATACTCGTTACACTCGCGGGCCAAGCGAGCCGCTTGCTGAGGATCTTTGAGAATACAGGCACCTGGTGCCGTGACGGACAGAATTGCCGTTCTCGCGCCGAGCAGACCCATAATCTCACGATCCAGTTCTAATGTCCATGGGGGAATATACCATCCCGACGGGTCGCCACCCGCGTCTTCTAGAGCTGCTCGAACTTAGCATAACTACCATGTCCGGAGAATGGGCTATACGTTAGTTGACTGACCCTGAACCAGAGCTGGGGGGTAGAAATGGTGATGGACGTCGATCTTCGACATGTTCGAGAGGTTGAGCGCTAAAACAAGGACTGAGGCCGTTTCTTTGGCAGCGATAATTAATAATTATTCCTTCTGAGCTGTCTTATAATAGCAGGGGACGAGGGCTACGTGTCACTTGCTCGAAAGGGTAATATATCGGAGTCGGAGTGGACAACGGATTTCCCTATCGGGAGTCGGGACACGCCCTAATTCTGATATCCTTCAGAGGGACAGCGGCAAAAGACGCTTCATGTTTTAGGCATTTGAGATGAGATTGGCAAAGTGGCAGTTATGTACAGCAAATATTAACAGCAGCCTAGTTTTCCCTTGGGAGCCTCGCCAACAATTCCGTCCCCACTCGCCGTCAGTTGTCGAAGTCGGTGCTGCGGGACAGCGACTCGTTGCGCACAAGATCATCATGATCAGCCTTCAAGCGCTGGTTGAGCCAGTCATAAGCGTCGCCGCCGAGAACTGCCCTGTTGGGAGGGTCTGCCAACGTGGCAAGATGGAACAGTACCTTTGCGCCCTTCTCGGGATCGCCGCGTTGAGCCTCGTGGATGGCATGGATGGTATCTTGAATCTCTGCACGATTATACACCGAATGACTGGCGGACGTGTATACCATGGATCGCGAGAAGAAATCCGTCCTGGAGATCTCGACCCGTTAGCAGCCAACCACTCATTAATTATATCCCCGACTACCGGATCTTTCGCCTGGCCGCAGCGGGGTGAGGTGAAACGTACCGGAACCCACCAGGCTCGACGCAGGTGAATTTGATACCCCAGCTGGGATCCATTTCTTGCGCCACTGCTTCGGTGAGACCCTCGAGGGCAAATTTGGAGGCACTATACATACTCATCCAGGGCATTCCGACCCGTCCGCCGACGCTGGTGATCTGCTGGATGACCCCCCCGGGAGGGCTCTGTTCCCTCATCACTTTGATCGCGGTGCGGGTGCTGATCAGCGCCCCTGTAAAATTCACGTCCATCTGCATCTTGATGTCCTCATCCGTGAGATCTTCAAAGGGACCGCTCAGTCCGTACCCCCCGTTGTTCACGACAACGTCAATGCGGCCAAACTTCGCTACGCCGCTGAGAAATGCGGCGAGCACGCTGCTGGGATCCGCCAGATCTAGTCTGACAGCGACGAAGTTGGTAGTAGAAGCCTGTGGAAACAGTAGAGTCTCCGGTTTGCGAGCCGTAGCGATGGCATAATCGCCTCTGGCCAGGACTTCTTGTACCAGAGCATGACCGATACCGGTTGAACTTCCGGTGACCAAGAATACACGAGGCATGACGGTGTGAGATGGAAGAATTGAAGCCTAATAGAAAAAAATATAGCCTCGAGTCAAGTGCACATGTCGCTGGTTGGGAAGACAGTCAGTCAACCGGGGCTTGGGGTTATATCGTAGACGATTCGACTGCGGGGTCCTTCAGGAAATGCTTCGCCGGAGACTTCGGATTAGGGCAAGCGCAGGACAATTTCCTTCCAGTAATGCAGGGATGACTCCAAATGGAAACAGCTTAAAACGGCATATCGCACCCAAAGAGGAAATTGTCCTGTGTCTTTGTTTCCCCTCTTTATACTAGTGGGCGCATTTAATCCGGGGCATACAGGTGTACTCGATAGATAAATACGAAACAAATCTACTCTTCTATTAAAACGACGCACAAAAAAGAGGCCATCCGCCGGCGCCTTTGTATTGTCCTCCTGCATCTCCCTCGCCCTCGTTGTGTTGAACCTCCGTAACCGAAGAGACTAGTAAGCCCAACAATCTTAAGTCATCCGTGGGCATTTTTATACCGGAAGAAGATCTACCGATTCACCGTCGACGTCCTTACTGTGTTTTCCTTTTCCACCGGTAGATCTTCGTAATGTAAACGCCGAGGATGACTGCTGTGAAGTTAAATGAGATAAATCCGATAAAGATGCCAATATTATAGTACTTATTTTTGACGTCGTAGCCAAAGGGTTCGTACTGTCCACGAAGAGTGGTCGTCAGTATTGGTCATTTGGCAGTGGCATGCTTCTCCACAAAACTTACATATTCTTGGCCGACGCTGTATCGACAATATTGACAATGGCCAGTTGCATCCGGATCCACCAGATAGCCCGTCGAAGATTGCAAGAAGGAGCGAGCATACTCCATGCAGGTTACGTCAGGCGGAGAGGTGAAGGCGGTCACTTCTCGCGACTTGCAATGGATGGCCTGCCCGTGAAGAGCGTTCGTGGTAAGTCCTTCGGCCAAGTAGTAGAGTGGCGATACGTTGAAATACCATCGCCAGCCCGACGGAGTTAGCCGGCGCGGAGTCAACGTGCCCGCGAAGGTATTGACGAACATGAAAAAGAAACCATTGGCCATCAGAGATGCATTCAGGCTGGGCATCCACGCCGCGATGAGGTATGCGAGGCTCACAACGAAGACGTCAAATAGCCAGTAACAGAGCAAAGCGTAGCCCGCGTGTGTGGGATTGGCCTGCAGGCCGGCCGGGAAGTACCAAAGAAGCCAATATATGAGCGCAGTGATCACGGTAAACGGCAGCTCGACCAAAATGGAGCTCATGACGAACACGATCCAGTGATACGACTGACTCGCTTTCTCCCGGTAAACAAATATGTCGCGGAAAGCGACGAAACGCGGCTCAAGGGACAAACCAAGAGGCGGGCCCATCAGGAAAGACATGAAAATGGTGAACACCCGATTGAAAGCACCCTGCTGGCTATCAGGAATGTTCAAGAAGGTCAGGCCATTCAACAATCCATTGGCCACATTTATCCAGAGCTTGGCCGAGAAATACTCGGGCTCGCGCCAGTACCACAACCAGGTGCGACGAAGCACAACCACGAACTGCTGACTCAGTGGAGTTGCGTAGACCTTGGCGCGAGAAATTTTGGCGGTCTTTTCACTTCCGGTCACAGATTGGAGATCCTGCAGCCGGGAGTCTTGAACGCGCCGTTCCTCGCTCTCTAGCCAGATCTGAGACCAGTCGGCCGTGACATTGGATCGGGAACCGGCGCCAACTGTATCTAACAAGTACTCGGCCGGATTTCTCTTAGGGTCACAAGTCTCCGCATATCGACCGAAGTAGTTCAGGGCCGTAGAGCAGCGATCTCCCAAGGACCCCTCGTAGACCACTCGTCCGCCCTTGGCTAGCAAGAGAAGGTTATCAAAAGCCTCCATAACCGCCGCAGCGGGCTGGTGAATTGTACAAAGAATCGTCTGGCCGGACCGTGACAGCTTCTTGAGAAGTTTAATCAGGTAAATAGCCGATTGCCCATCCAGCCCGGAAGTCGGCTCATCCAAGAAGAGGATATCCGGCTTGGCCGCCAGCTCAATGCCCATGGACACGCGTTTACGCTTCTCCAAATTGAGTCCAGCCCCGGGAACTCCAATCAAAGCGTTTGCGATATCTTGCATCTCTAACATATCGATTACCTGTTCTACGTACGCATCTTTTTCATCTTTCGGAATGGAGAGGGGCCGACGGAGATAGGCCGTCATACGGAGAGCCTCCCGTACCGTCTGCGAAGGGAGATGAACATCTTGTTGTTGAACGTAGCCCATGCGCCGACGAAAGGATTTGGGCAAAAGGGATCCATCCAGGTAGAGTGTGCCAGTGAGTTTGCCAAAGTCAAGGCGTCCAGCCAGCACATTCAGAAGTGTGGTCTTCAGTCTCAATCAGCAGGCCAGTACAATGGCAGTGGAGAGGGCACGGTATGTAGGCGAGATCTCAACTAACCTTCCCGGCACCAGAAACGCCCATCAGTGCTGTTACAGTCCCAGATTCAATGGAACCTATATTCAAAGCAGTAGAGTCAGAATTGATCTAACTTAGGATCTTCTTAGCATGAACCGGACGACTTCCTACCATTCAAGTGGTTCAATAGGGTTTTTTCTTCTCCATTGGCACGGATCGTCAAATGCAGATTCTTCCAGGCAAATGAGTGCCCTTCACTGTGAGACGGGACCTCATTTGGGGCGCTTAACACTTTCCTCACGGCCGTAGTGTTGGCGGAGGTCTGTGCCTCCAGGTCACCCTCGCTGCTGCCAGTCGGAGAAGATGCAATGCCCGTGAAGGTCTTACTATAGAAAACGGTTGCTAGAAGACCAGCGGGGGGTTTGAATGATTCCATTCCAAGACTAGAGTTCTCTTAGCAGCCAGATTTGAAGGAGAGATAATGCATGCGCACCCAACAAGAATGGCGAAAAAGACGAAGAATCCAATATTGATGCCGACGTTACGCCAGAGATGAGAGGTATCGAAGTCGTAGTTACTCCTCAGATATGAAGCACCTTCGACGGAAGAAGTGCCTGGTACGGAGCCTTGAATAGCACAGGCCTGGTAAGAGATATTGGTATAGTTGGAACCCCGAGGAACCAGATCCGACGAGCTACACTGATAGGTCGTTGATCCAATCTCGTTGATCATGAGGCCTTCAAAGGCATAGTACATAGGCTATTGTGGCGGAAATTCTCCGGGTCAGAGTGAAAGTAATGGTTTCCGAGAGGGCCTGGACGACTCACGTTTACAAACCTGAACCACTTCAGCCATACTTGCATCTGTGGAGGTGGAATATACCAGCCCGTGTAGATGACTAAGGTTGTCAAGAAAATCCCCACGGGAAGGCCTGCGCGTTCCACACTCGGCGACAAGACGGCAAGGAACCTGAAGAACATGGATAGCGACAGATGGGAGATGTACGCGATCAGAAAAAAGACGAAGAAATGACCTGCCGTTCGATGAAGATTGGCGAGGAAGTACATGGGAATATTATACGCAATCACCACGACCTTCCAAACTATATCAGCCAGGATCTGACCATATCCATACGACATTGGGTGATAGAAACGATAGCGTTTGTGCTTCAGAAGCAACGGTCGCTGTGCAAACGTGTTGCCAAATTCACTCATCGATTGGAGCCCGGGAACCAGGATTGCGTAGAATACGACGGATCCCAACTCGTACAGCGACGAAGTGGAATGGGGCAGATTGCGAAAGATGGTGCCCAGAATTACGCTCTGAACGACCATACAGGCTGCCTCGACGACCCAGGCATTATAGTCTGTGATGAAAATCCGATACTGACGGTACGTGCAAAGCAGAATCTGCGTTATGATTGGAATCGAGTATCCGGGTCGCGAAGAGGCCCGTTGGCCGAGTCCTTTCTCAGGTTCACTGACCTCTTGTTTCAAGGTAGCAACCTGCGCCAAAAGGCGCTCTCCCTCTTGGCTTCGCCGGAAAGCAGCGACGAAGTCATCGGGGGTCTGCGGAACCTGCCAAGATTGAAATGAGTCGCGTAGCTGACGCGCCTCGGGCTCCGCAGACATAGAGTTCAGGAAATCAGTAACCGACATCGTTGGTGAGTAATAGAATCCCAAGTCCTCGAAGTAGGACTTAGCTGAACTCATGTCGCCGTAGTAGATACAGCGGCCGGAATTGATGACGAGCACTTTGTCAAATAACGGAACCATCTGATCACTGCCCTGATATAGACTCATGGCCACGGCGCAACCGGACTGGCGTGCGTAACTGCGCATCATCTGCACGAATTCCAGCGCCGTGGAGGAGTCAAGGCCGGAAGTAGGATTGTCGTAGCAAATCAGACTGCCATAAACCAAGGTCAATGAGTATCCACGGCTAACGACATATATCCACAGAGGGTTCGAAGCTCACTCGGGGCAGGTCACAAGAGCTTCAGCGAGCGAGACCCGTTTCCTCTCTCCGCCGCTGACGCCTCGGATCTGCTCGTTGCCAACCTTGGTCGCAAGAACACCGTCAATTCCAAATAGCTGGGAGAGGTTGACCACTGTCTTCCGCACCTCTGCGGAGGACATCACATTGCGGAAACGAGAGTTGACTGCAAACCTAAGAATCGAATGGGCATCAGTTTGGGGAGAGCAATATGAGGGGTCGATGGATGCCGACCAACCTCAATGTTTCCTCCACAGTCAAGGTCGGGAAATGAATATCTTCCTCCGCTGGAGCAGGACCATCCGTCAGAAATGAATTACAACATAATGATGCTCATGGAGATCCTACCGCAAAATGTGGTCTCTAATGGAGCAATGGGCGCCTTGAAATCCGCCTCGATCCCCCGGTACGACAGTGTGCCGCTGGTTGCTTTATATTCTCCATGCATATGGCTCAACGCCTTCAGAAACGTCGTGCAACCACTGCCCGGTCTACCAATGACCATCAGCAGCTCTCTTGACGCGAGATGGCCGGAAAAGTCGTGTAGGAGCTTGCGTGACGATTCGCTGCCTCCTCGACCGAACCACGACGCGAAATTTCTCACGTATCGTTGGAACATAGAACCGACCGTCGGGGCGAGGGCATGCTGCTCGTTGCATTCCGTCAGCACTGCTCATCTAATTATTCCCCGAGTCCAATGATTCTGTCTTACCCCACGCCCAGCACCTTCGACTTCCAGGTGATCCCAAACGATTGCATTGTCCGTATTTCTCATGGACGACTGGCAAGCATTGAGAAATTCAGCGACCAGGCTCGAGATGGGTACAAGATCAGCCATATCAACGAGTCCCTTCCCAGGTGCAGGCAAACTTGGCACGGAAGCAAGCTGTAGAAGAATAGGATTTTGCCTACGGAGGAGTTTCCTTATAACAAGCAGGAGACTCTCGCATTCACCATTCACTCCTCAGCTGACAAAATCGCTAGATCAACCGCGCCCCTTGCCCTGCCTCCGGGGATTACCAATCATTGAGCAATCAAGGGCGACAGAATGAGCAACAAGGAGATCACCCATAGGTATCGGAGTCAAAACAATAGCACCAGCCCGGGACTGTAGGAGCCCTTCCCAAAGAGGAAGCCATAGCAGGCCGTTAGTCAGCGCACCTTGGCGCTAGTCTCGACCAGGCAAGGAGTTTGCCGGAGCAGTCCCGCTTAGGGCAACGGAGTTTTAGGGACGTCTTACTGCGCACACGTCGCGTTACCGATCATTCGTAATCGCGCTCGTTTAGTTCGCAGAGAGCTACCTAGTATTCGCTTCCAGAGATTAAACCAATCACATTCATTCGTAGTCTCCCGCGCTCCAGTCTAGTTGGAGAGCGTGAGAGTCTGCCGAGGTTAGCTATGTCCTGGAATAACGCTCTCGATCGGCTCCGCATGCGCTGGGAAAATTATTACTGCGATTTATCCTCCCAACAAGGTTGTCTCATTGAGCCAGAGGTCATCTATCACCGGCGTGGAATGATTCCATTCGATTATTGGTAGTGCCTGGCCGACCTCCGAGTAAGAGTAAGTATCACCGGTCATTGTGGGGTGAACTTCTGGGGGATTTGCTACATGATCGAGCGAGGGAGAATGACTGGTTAGTAGGCTTGTGTTGCGAGGCAAGGATTCAGGCGTCCATTGTCCAGTATGCTGGGCCCGGCACACATTTCCCAGAGCGTGAAGAGCGTTGGGATCTATCCCGTCGAGGTGCTGGAAGATATCCACACCAAGTGCCAGGGTTTGAATGACGTTCTTGTCCCCAGGTACTGAAATGAGCCTGTAGAGCATTGTGACTGCGGCGTTCCACAGGATAGAAGAGAGCTCCGGATGGTCGGTGAAGACGTCAGTTTCCAGATATACCTGGTGGCAGGCTCGGACGATCACATTGGAATGATTATCTAGCCTGTCCAGAAGGCGGTCGACAGGACTCATCAGTTGGCCTGGCGCTCTTCCCAGGGGGATAATGGGGCGTATCAAGGAGATTACTGCGTTATGATACATGAGCTCTAGGAAGACTCGTTGGTTTTGCAGCCAACGAGGAGCATAGAAATCCATTTGGACACCAGAGAACTTGGGCGACAGGGCTGACTCGTCACCGGATCGAGACAGGCATAGATCGTGAGGGAGCGCTTCGGCCCAGGCATCGAGCCGGTGTAGATGCTTCTCCAAGAGATCAGCAGCAGAAAGCATTCCGGGAGGGATGTGCAGTTCGTCCTCCATCAATGCCGATCGGGCATCACTACTGCCGCCCTCGCCATATACGTCCGCGTAGATAGACTGAACGATGGTCACTAGTTTGGCAAGTTGCACAGTATAGGTGAGCCATGTCACCTCCGGCGTGGATGCGAAGTGCTGAAGGCACGCGATCCGGGCCGTCTCCAAGTCGTCCGCAGGTAATTGACAGTCCCCTTCTTGTAGGTTCATAATAGCTGGTCGGCCAAGGTCGATGGAGAGCCTGCTGTCGAGTGTGTAAAGAGTCCACCAGATGCGCCTCCGAAGCTCTTGCTTGGTCACCCCCAGAATGGCGGGAGGATCTCGATGAAAGCCCAGACTGTATGCAACGCGTACAGCCGTTCCCAGAGCATTATACGCAGCGGATTTTCGAGACGTGTTATACAAATAGACCGACAACAGGATCTGGCTTTGCACGGTGCTGAGCGTAGGCGTTTCCAGCTCATCATCCAGCAGTCGCATACATCTGCGATAATGCCACACGGAAATCGACTCGTGCGTCCACTCTATCGAACCATCATCACTTGGTGAGTGGCCGGACTGTCCGAGGGTCGTTCCTCGTTTCGACGATGAGCATTGTGCAAGGGCGCAGGTAGCAATGACGATATCTACCAGCGCAGAAGGAGATCGTCGCATAGGCTGCGCTGAGTGCGGGATCCACAGCGATTCAAACTCCTCCTTAAAGTCCTTCTCGCAAAGAACGGGCAGCAACGGATGATACACATACCAAAAATGGTGGATGTAGTGCCACTGTTTAGTTTTCGGGATGATTTCACTCTCGAAGACCGAGGTGGTACCTTTGCACGGAGGAAAATTCGACTCGGAGAGATCTCGTGGTGGGCGACAGTTGGTGGGCAGTAACCGGTGACTAAAGGAGGGCTCGAATGGAGATCTCTCAGGGTAAGAATCGAGGTATCTCCTGACACAAGTTATGAATCGTGCGGTGGACAGAGGACCAAAGTAGGCAGATATCTCGGAACCGCAACCTACGAAATCCACTGCATCGTTTGACCACACAGATCGCCGGCTTCTGGAGATACTTTTCCATTCTGCAAGATCGTCGATTGCTTGGTGCAGAGATGCGACCGCGGGTCGCGACTCCAACTCCCGGATCCGCTCTTCGAGAGCTGATATCTGTCTGTGAGAATCGAATGAGCCGGTATTCCTTCTGTAGAGCAAGACAATAGCAAATACATCAAGGCAGCCGCTAAGCTGTTTGGATATGAGGTGGAGCGTGACCGCGAACAGACCCGATTTCTGCTCACACAAGTGGAACAGGGAGTGGCATCGTCACATTTGCTACGCTTGATGCGGCATGCGTCACAGGCGCGGAGGACCTGTCGGCGCTTTGGTTTGAAGGCGCTGGTCTGATCGCCATTGCTGCCCGCCTCTAAGGTTGAAAACGTTGCGAACATGGCGATTGTTAATTGTCATGACCAACTTACTCGCTAGGTAGTAGCTATGTACACTTGGAGTGGAGAGTGGAGAGACTTCTTCGACTTCTCCGACCATTAGTAATCCCCTTGCATTGCACGCTCCTTGCTGAGTCATCTCGATTTCACGTGCCTGGCGTCGAGCCCCAAAAAAAAAAAAAGTCAAAAAAAGTGTGAAAAAACAGCTATAGTAATTATCTCCTCGATACAATGGCATCTTAGGCCGCACTTACCACTGCCCCACCCAGGTTAACCCAGGCCCACTGCGGGTAGGAAAAGAAACGAGAAAAAAATAAAAAGTACCGCTGCAGGTTCTAGGAATATGCAACCCGGACCCGCGCTGCTGCGGGTTCGGTGGTTTCCAGTGACACTATCTGCAGCTTATTCATAATAAGGAACTATCCTAAAAGTTTAATAATATATATTGGCATTTCAATAGTGTCCCAGAAGCAGCAATCGAGATGAATTTCTGCAAGCGATAAAATTTGTGTAGGAATATCACTACATTCTTATTCCAGCTTCAAGTAACTAGATACATGACTAGCGATTACTAGTAAAAGCCTATAGTCCGACTGGAGTGTTGTTGATAGCATGTTGACACTTATGCATATATATATAGTCCGCCGTAAATATCCTTCATGTCTGTGACTGATCGACAGGCGGAGATAGGAGCTCATCCTGCCCTACACGGATCGAACTGGCTTCCCATCCGACCACAAGCTCCTTCTCCTACCGTGTATTATTGGCTGGGCTCAGTTATCTAGCAGATGTCGTCTGGAATCCAGAATCCACGGCGGCCAACGGACCGAGCCGTGCCGTTCGACCGGTCAGTCCTCCGCCGGCCTGCCTGCCTGCCTGTGTCGAGAGTCCTGGTTGGTGTGACGATCGCTAGAGGCTGCAGGATTGGCGTCATTTCATGGCGTACGCTCTGCATTGAAACCCTGCAAATGCGTCTCACGGCCGAAGAGATTTCCAAATTGATATGGAGGAAAGACCACTCTCAACCAGGGTGATTGCGCGTCACTTGCGGTAATAACACGGACACATTTTAGAGTTGATAACAGGACCCGCACGCCCGACTTAGGCCCCCGTCTTGTCTACGTCGACGACGCAAGATCGCAGTGGAATACTATGGCGGGCATGGATGAAACCCTGGCCTGTGTTCCAAGCCGATTATTCCTCACCCTGCATCTCCAGGAGGACGCAGACTCGCAGTTCCCACGTCGGCCAGGGTGCCGATAATGCACGTAAACATCGTCGAATGAATCGGACCCTGTTCACCAATTCGTCTCAGTGCCGGCCTCCACTCCGCTCCCAGGCTTGCATATAAAGGAGCAGGGTTTGTTTTATGCTGACGGCCTCAGCTCAGTTCTAATTCTCCACGCAATACACGCCTCCGCGTTCATTCTTGCGAGAATAAGATTTCCCTTGCTGCCTTGACTGACTGAACGAAGTCATCTCCTTCGCCGGGCAACCAGCATGTTTACCACGTTTTCCGCTCATATGAACCCGGTCAACGACCCTCGCTCCCGCGGGGCCGGTGTTTCGTCGTCGACAACCACAAGATCCAAGCGGAGACAGGTTGCACGCGCCTGTGATGCGTGCCGTTCCAGTCGAATCAAATGTGATGACCAGCAGCCTTGTCGAAATTGCCGCCATCGTGGAGAGAGGTGCACCACTTCCCATCCGTGGGAAGCACAGTCCCTGCCCGCGGC